>JAEIIH010031698.1:0-57965 GCA_018904745.1 Drosophila orosa
AATCATTTAAAGTTAAGTACAATAATACTTAATCTTTAGCAAGCATATTTTACAGTTAAGGATTAAAAAAACAATTTACATAATAACTAAGACTGTAAAAGACACTTGAAATAATTACACGAACTAGTTATCGAAATGAGAAAATTGCAATAAATTAAATAGAACAAACGAAGATTCGTTTAAAGCCCAAATTGCACATATATGTAGTTTAGTCGATAGCATAAAATGAATGGATATGAATGATCTCATACAGATGTATGGGAGGAAGCCTAACAATCGTGTCAAGCGGTGAACTACGGGAAGTGTGAAGAAAATTCGTTTAGCGGCCCTAGCATTGTGTGTGTGTGTCTGTGTCAGTGTGTATTCGTTGATTTGCAATAAAAACAAATGTAGTATTTATATAAAACAAGACCCGATCTGCAGATCCGGATCTCCCGACTGTCGGGCCTAAACATAAAATCATACAACTCAAGTGAACTCATGGGGTTATCTCTCATCGCATTACATTATTTGCATCTTTTTATATGTTCATTTTTCGTTATTATTATAGGTAATCTAACATACGCCTTTGATATGGTGTTGTTGCCGTTGCTTTTTATTGCTGATATTTTAATTCTTTTCTTTCATCTCGGTTTTCATTTAATTTCGCCTACTTTTAAACGCATTTGCAATACGCCCTCTCACCATCATCATCTTTAGTAGTAGCTTTGCTTTGCTAACTTCACTTGGAGTTCTGAAATGTTTGGCTCTGTCTTCTAATTTTAAAACGCCTCAAAAATATGTTGTTTTGTTTGTTGTATGTTTGCTGTCTGCATGTCTGAACGATGCTGCTTAACTATGCTCTAGATGCTCTCTTTCATTTGCACTTAACTAAATATTTTCTTGTAGGTTCTTAATCTTTTGTTTGCCTTAGCTTGTGTTTTTTTTTCTTTTTTGTTTTTTTGTTTTCTTCTTTTGTTTGTTTTTAGTTATTTCGCTTTTTACATTTAGTGTAAATTAAAATTAGTTTTAATGTAAATACAAATACAGCTCATACATATAAATTTATGCCTTTTTCAACTTTGTAAATTAAGCACAAAAATTATGTTTATCGTCTTGTCTTTTTCTTGTTTTGTTTTAATAAGTAAAAACATTGGCTTGTGCAAGTTTTTATTTCCTTCTTTCCCTCCTCTCTCTCTCTCTTGTTTGTTATTATTTTTATTCGTTAAAGTAAGAAATTTAAAATCAACTGCCACTGCAAGTTTGCTTCGTTTGTTTTCTTTTTTTCTTTTTTGCACAACTAAAATTAATAAATTTTATTTAAAATTGCTAAATTTTTGGTTTTAATTTACACAAATATTATATCCTTGCAATAAATATTTTTTGTTAAGACTTTTTCTCACGCCCGAATACTTGTCGAAATATTGTCCAAAGAAATGTTTCTTTTTGTTGCATAAACATACTCGTATCCGAATCCAAATCATATTACATATATAACTATACAGAAGTCTGCCAGGGGGATGGGGAATTGAGGGATTTGTGGGTTTGTGGGATTCATGGGAGAAGTTAGGATGTATTATATGGGGTCAGGTGCAGATCAGATCAGAGCGGAGGGCAGGGAATTTCTTTAGTAGTTACTCTAACATGGTTTCATTTTTAATTCATTTTTATTCTTGTTTTTGGTTTATTTTTGTATGTGGTTTTTGTATCAATAAGCATTACTTAGTTTACAATTGGTTGGATTTCTTCTTTCTTTTTTGTTTTTTGTGAGAAAGTCCTAATGTTTCTTTATCGTCTTTGTTGTAACAATAATAACAATTCAATTTTTTTGTTTGCTTTTGTATTATTCTGCATGTTCTGTTCTTGTTGTTGTTGTTGCCACACAAACGCATGTAATATAATGGGGCATGTAATGTAGTGTGTTGTGTGTACATCATATATCGAGTGTGTGTTCATTATCCTGTGCGGCTTTTGAACGAGTCCATATCGTACATAGGCTGCATTGTCATATTAATTAGCTGAATTGTCTTGGTTGTGGAATTCAGTAAGTCTATGCAAAAATGGCTCGTAGAAAAGTTACATGCGTTTGCGATGCCTCGGCGGCCAATTGTCAAACAGCTGCCTTCTCTAAATGTTTATGGTTAATTGTTAATTGTTGTCTGACTGAATTAATTGTATTCAATTTGCAATTATCAATTCGTTTGCTGCCTCAGCGTCCCTTCCTGTGGATGATGATGTCGAGTGTGTAAGCTATTATCAAGTTAGTCGATCGGTTGGTTGAAGCTGCTGCATACTTTTTGCATATTATGCCGCTGTATTAGAGTGTTGTCTTTTTGCCCATCTTGTTTCTTGTTTGTTATCTGCCGTTCTGTTCTCTTGCTGGTCAGTCGACGGTTACTGCTGCTTTTCCTTTTCCTCGGTTTTTTTTTATATATGGTTCTTCTGTATTGTGTGATTGTTAAGCCGGGTGTCGTTTGCTTGCTTACACAATCGTTATCAAATCTCAATTGTAGATGTCCACCTTGGCGTCGACCTCGTTCTCCTTCTCGATCATGCCCTCGCTGGTCGCATTGTTCCAGGCGCCGTTCATGCTCTTCGAGGAGGAGAAGCACAGCTTCATGATGAAGGGGAACTTGGTGCCTGCGGGGGAGAGGGGAGAGAGCGGGTATAAAACGATATATAAAGCGATGTGGTTCCTCCTTCACAGTGAGAAAACAAACAAATGGTATATACATATTCATTAAGTTATATATATTGTGTAGTATAGTGTATAAGTGTTGTATATTCTTGAATTTCGTTTTATTGATTCGGCAGGAGGAATCTTCGATTGTGTGGAAATTAAGGAGCTGGGATTGGCAGGGAGGGATGGATGGATGTAAGGGATTTAAAACGGGTTGGGCAATGCAATTAGAGCCTATCTGAATGGTTTACTCAGTTAAAAGGACATGCATTCATGTGTATAATAATATACACATACCTCTCGTTGGGAAAGAGCAATATATTTGCTTGCAGCATAATTCCAATGCTAGAAAGTACGCACTGTGTGCGGCTATTGACATGCACTTGCACTTGCATTTGCATTCCCATTTGCATGTGTGTCCCGGGCCATGGCATGGCTTGTGTTTGCCTTCTTTACACTTTTAATTACTATTTACCATGCACTCGAGGGAGAGAGTGAAAGAGCATCCCTCCTAGCAGAGCGGCAAATAATCAAATCGAGGATATATCGACAATTTATGCATGAGCATAGAGAACCCCAGAACCACCTCCCTAGGTGGCCACTTTTCTTTAGCCAATCGATAAGCGGTTTTTGAGGTGTGCCAATGCCAAGCGCTTATTTCCCCTGAATGCCAAATGACTACGACTACTATTGCCCATGTAAACAAGCTCATAAAAACCTAGAAATTTGTAGAATTTGCGGAATTGTATATAATTCGCCTGGGGCTGCTCTTTGGCTGCTGAAATATTTATGCGAAAAGTTTATATCGGTCGTCAACCCATTTGTAACCGAGCCGCGCGAGTCCTGGGACTAATTGTTAGCGAAACGCTGCTGCAGGGCAGGACAGAGGGAAGTGCGACCCATTTATGAATAACTGCAAACTGAAATTGTTTATCTTAATTACCAAATTAAAATTTTCAACGCAGCCAGAGTGCGCGTAACTGAAAAGTTCTTTTGGCCAAGAAACAAGCGAGCGGTTGAAGTTTGCATTGCGAGGGGGAGGCCAGGAGGGACAAGTGGTTGGTTGGCTGGGGTTGGTGGGTTTTTTGGGGTGTGAATTTGATGTGCGGCGGCTGCTTTTGCTGCTGCTGCTGCTGCACACACAACAGGCAAAAGTCAAAAGGCCATGGAAAATAGCTGCCAAACTTTTGGCTTTTCGGGGGAGAGGGAAAAACAAAAATTTATGTTGCCTACTTATTGGGGCGTGTTCTTGGGGGGGGCAAGAGAAAAAGAGAAAATTTTGTGTTTGGTTTGGTTTTGGGAGGGGAGGTTGTGGGAGGTAAGTGGGTTGGTTGGTTTCGGTTTTCGTTGGTGGCCACATATAAATTTGACATTCTTTTCTTTTGAATAACACTTAAACACAACACTATCTCACCTTTACCCTCAATAGGCAGATGGTTGCACTTCATGATGGCCAGCACAGCCTGCGAGATGTTGGGGAACTCGATCAGGCCGGACGAGGAGCGCTCGGTCTTCAAGGGGAACAGGCGCACCGATGTGGCGGGCACATCCTTGATATTGAAGATGCCAATAAGCTGGTCCTCGGTCAAGCCGGGTGGTGTGTTGAAAAAGTGCAAAATCTGTAAGGAAAAATGAGTAGGAATTATTATATAGAATTAGAATTCCCATATCCAAACTCTTACCTTGCTCGGTGGTTGAATGCGATTCTTGCTGGCCTGGGCCGGCGATAGGAAACGATTGTTCTTGGAGCCGGTGTACTCCTTGAAGCTGGGTGTGTGATCGGGCAGCAAGAACGGGTTGATCACCTCGGATAGGAAATTCTGCTTGGAGAATGCAATCTGTATTTTGCCGCCAGTGCCCACGGGAATGTTGTTCAAGTGCTGTACGCAGCGCTCAACGGCCACAGAGTCGCCCATTTGCACCATGGCGGTGCCCTCTTTGGTCTTCAAGAACTTGATCTGTAAAGAGAGAGAGATAGAGGAGCGTTAAATGGCTGATAATATGTCATATTTCTCACATTCACAGCACCCATTAAATCTGGTTTCGGTGTGCGCCATGTGTCGTCCACCTCAATGTGTAATTAAATTATATGCCCCAGCAGCCCCATTTTATGGCACCTCGTACCCAGTGACCCTTGCGCTTGCCCCCTCGGGGAGGCCAGGTTGATTGAATTCTCTTGTCGCTGTCATCTCTGTGTGTTGCTTTTAACCCAATCTGCCAGGCCAGAGGAAACCAGAGCAAACCAGAGAGGAGCAGAGCGGAACCGAGCTTCGCATTTTCATTGAATTCAATTTAAAATTTCCTTCAAACGCAATTATATAACAGAATGGCGTCCTTAATTCTCCATTCATTGTGTGCCTGTCACATATGAGTTTACGCCCCCAGACAGCACAGCAGAGCACCACTCCCACAATTGTTATAGCCACCGCCTTCCGCCCCTTATTGGGTCATCAAAGTCAGTCGTGTACGTGCCCAATCGCCAAAAATAGCTGAAAATATTATCATTGCCTGTGATTTTCACTTGACAAATATACGAAATGTCATTCGAGAGACACACTTTCTTGGGAAATGTTTATTGCTGAAATAGCGAAAAAGTTTCAAGTGATTTTAATTGAATTGGAAGAGACGTGAAGTGGTCCTTGAATATAGCGAAATATAAATACAAAATTATTGATTTCCCTTTCTCTTGAAGAGTACAAGTTATGTATATAAACCCCAATTCATTTCTATTTACAAGTTACAAAATATAGTAATTTATGAACCATTGCCTTGGCTTTTCCAATCTGGAAATCTTTCACACCTCGCTGAAAGCGATCTGCCGAGTTATAAACGTAATTGACCATAATAATTCCCCAAACAATAATTACAAAACGAACTCAAAAGAGCCGGGAGAGAAAGTGAAAAATCAATGGCTTGGCTTGGATAATTCCTACGTTCATTCACTCGCTCGCTCGGATGGTTGGTTGGATGGCTGGTTGGTGGTTCATTTTCAAATCAATTTACTGGCAGCTGGCAGTAGGCAGGCATTGAACCCCAGAGGAGGAGAGGGAAACCGAAACCGAAACGAGTTTTTCGCAATTGCGACTGCGACATAGAGAAGCAGAGACTGAGCACCTGTCCAAATTGGGCGACGGCCGCTGCAATTTTGTTTTCCAAATGCCTTAATTTGGCGTATTGATGTCGGTTTTTTTCTTTGCACGCATTGAGAAGTGAGCTTGGCATTTGCTAGTATTTTTTTTGGTTTAAATTTGATTTATTTTCTGCTTGTTTTTGGTGTTTTTTGTGTCGCTGCAGTCTCGGGTCAAAATGAACTTAATTATGACTGCAGGCAAGTGGCCAAGAGAGCTAATTGCCAGCCAGCGTTGGAGGCCATGTGTTTTTCCAGTTTTTAACCAGTAAACAACAAGTAGGGGAAACAAAAATCAATACTCATTTTCCTTAAACGGGACGAGGGGGGAGAGACCTTGATGGAAAAATTATAAGCTCATTTCATAAATTATTCAATTATTAAATATCACCCATGTCCTTCGCATACCCAATTATACGTATAATGAGCTGGCAAACATTTCAAAATAAACAAAAGGCACCGCGCGCGCCTGGATGGCGGTTCATGTGTAAATGGGGCAAACAATTTGCTTATAATTAAACCAAACCCCCGGACACATCCGCATCCAACTATGTGTATAGGGTGTATAGCGGCATAGTGGATACTGCAGAGCTTATGGTGTGTGCCTAAAGTGGGACGCAATCAAAACGAATTCGCCCGAGTGGAGTATGAAGGGTAGGTAGGTGGTGAGGGATGGAGGGTTTTGGCCAAAAAGTAAATAAAAACTAAATGAGGCTTATCGAATAATAGGCGAAGGAGAGCGAGGGAAAACCCAGAGCGAGACACGAAACGAATCATAAAAATAAAACAATGTATAAAAATAAATATAGACCATAAATCAGTCAAGCAGAAAGCGGGCAGATAGCCCCTGGAATCCCTCGAAACAAAAGGATGATGAAATTACAAACATGCAAACATAAGGCAGGGACAGATGCACTCAGAGAAATGATAAAAAAAAGTGGATTCTGGGGAGCTAAGAGATTTACAAAAATAATATTTCGATGGCTAAATCAAAGGGCTTTTTCATTAGAGAAACTATTATTCATTTACTTAAGCTGGCAAATATTATTTATTACTTTTTTCTTGAGGTGTATACATACATATCCTGCAAATAAAACTGGGTACCCTCCTGCTGGGCTTTCTCCCTTTTTTTGGCCAAAATCAAAGAGCGATTCATGGCTGAATGGTCACTGCTGGTCAACAGCCGCCGCCAGAGCCGCAGCCGCAGCAGCGCCAAACATTTGGTGCGTGTCTAATGAGCTGTGCTGTGCTCTGCTCCCGCGTGTCCTTACCAGTGCCCATCCCTGTGCCAGGCTCCCCTGGTGCGGCGCTGCGTTAATTAAAATGCGACCCTCTTTGCCGGAGATCGCTTTGTTGTGCAATGTGGCATGGTGTCTGCGCTCTGCTCTGCCATTTGATTTAATTGCTCACGCGTTGAGTTCCAAAAGAGCAACAGCAATGGCTGACCTATGCTCCCCATCAGCCAGCCCCTCCCTTCTCCTTCTCCCTTACAATTTCCACAATTTTCCAAACCTGATTTCCACCCCACGTTTGTATACAAATGTTTTTTTAATGCGTATTTAATTGAGTGCGTGTATTTTGTTGGCCTTTAAAGACACACTCTTCATTTGTTGGCTTTTTCGTAACCTCTGCCCAAAGGAGGTCTCACCCATCCCTCCTCCTCCTCCTCTTTTGGCCTATTTTTGTCAAGCCATTTAACCTGAAAATCAATTTGCTGATGACTTCATCGCCCTGCCGCCCTAGAAATAATTAACCAGATTGCTTCGTTCGGGCGGAAGGACGGAAGGACGGAAGGAAACTGCTTTTCTCAGCGAAAAGTGTAGTGTGAGTGGTATCGGTGCAAATTACAAATCGCAAAATGCAAACAATTCAATCGAATTTCCCTGGGGGTGACTCGAGAGTCCGGACATATTTGACAGCTTTTGCCGGGCGAAGCTTCGAATTTCAGCCAGCACAATTTTTCGGCAGGTTAATCAAATTCCTTCCAGCCGAAATGTTTATGCCAAACCCTATTAGGGCCTCCTCCTTTCTGTCCTGTCCGTGGGCTTATTGAAATCGAATACTTTGTATTTCCGCCTCTGGAATGTCGGGGAGCTTCGTTTATCCATAATTTAGGAAAGACACGATCCCGAATGGTGGCCCCATGGGAATCCCATTAACACCCAACGAGGAGAGGCCATTGAAAAAGAGGAGAGACGCTGCAACGGCACTTTGATTGAGTGGCCATCAATTTCTCATTCGCAATTCAAACATGTCGGCCCATAAACTCGCAGATACATCCAAACAAAACCCTCCCACGCATCACGCATCGCACATCGCACATCGCACATCACACACATCAGTGTGCACAACCATCGACTTTATAATGAGGCAGTAGCAGCAGCAACACACAGTCCTGGTCCTGCCTCCCTTTTCCGCCCTGAGAACTCACTCACAGTTGCATAGCGACAGGCGCAGCGACCCGAAGAAGGATGCCATGTTCCAAGGGGGAAAAACTTGGCCAGAATGAGGGAGTTGGGGCTAAAAAAGTGAAGGGTGGCCAAGAGTGAGGGGTGGCTTTAAGCAAAAACTCAAAAGCCGGACTGGAGAAATGTGTGTTTGCGGCTTGGCCAGTGAATAATGTTTGCGCATAATCATTTTTAATGGCTAATGAGTAGTTTCCGTCTCGGACAGGAAGTTTGCAATAAATTCCGCCCTCTGGCCATCCTTTAACCGCCATTGCAAGTGTCAGACTCAGACCCAGCGCCCTAAAAAGAAACTGAACTAAATGGCCGCCGCCGCGCCTTGAATTATCGTGCCATCCCTTCTTACTCCTCTCCCACCCCCAAAAAAAAAGGGAAATAGAAATAATAGTAATGGCCGAATAAGGGTGTATTGGCTGGCATAAAATAAGCCAAAGGTCAGTTAAATTATTGGCCAAGGGAGGCAGTTTTTATGGCTTAAATCCTAAACAAAATCCTTATAATTATCTCTTTAAATATTCCAAATGAAAGAAATAAATACAGGAAAAAGCAACACTGATTGAAAGTGAATCAACAAAGTTCTTGACTTGACAAGACAGCTAAACATTAAAATGATTTGCTGGCATTTCCCCTTCGTATGTATGTATATGGGGCACAGTGAAATTCCTAAGCGATATACGACTCCTTTGAAAAATTGAATAACCCGCTCTTCAGCTCCTCGGCTACTTCAGTGTGCAGTGAAAGTTGTTCGTGCGGTCTCCAGTCGCCTTGACTCGCTTTATCACAGACATAAACTAAACAAAACATACCAGGGAGCCAAGTGAAACCCTCCACGTTGTCCTTGGTGAGCGCAATTGTCAAAGGACACACACACAACACACACAACACACACATGTGGAGAGTGGGGGCAGAGGCGGAATCATAGTAGCAATAAAGTGAAAGCTCTGGCACACGCCAAAGAAGTTTTTAGCATTTGACTTTGATGTTAGCGGTGGTGGCGTTGCTTCCACACAAGCTCATTGTTCGCCGGACGAATTTTTGCCGGGTGGTAGGTGGTTTTTCTTTCTCTCCTTTTCTAGGTGGGTTTTATTTCTGGCCAGCGCTTAGATAGCTGCAGCACCACTACGCTAAATGCTCCCCAAAGCGAGCTTCCTCCCGACGACTAACAATGAGCACAACACACACATTCCGAATTGCCATTCGCCACAGCTTTTTAATGGATTCTTTTTTGGTCGTCATCGTGTTTTGATTTACAAGCGACTTGCCAATCGTTTTGCCATTGTTAGAGGGATAAAGAGGAGCTCGAAGGAGAGCCCAAAGAAGGTGGTGCCACGCCCCTATAGATAAAGCTGATGACGCTGCACTGATTGCTGTCCCGAGGCGTCGTCCCCACATGGCGGCGAAGGCTGGATATTAATCTAAAACGCTTTATCTAAATGTGTTTCTGGCCTACTATGCGAACGGACTTTGGTGTGTGTCCTGGTCTGGCCTCGTCCTTTTATTGCCTTTCGTTTTATTTGCGCATTTACAAATGGCACACACAGAGACACAAAGTGCTCTTGCGGTTGGCATTCCCCTTTCCCCACTCAAAAACACCTTTTTTTTCCTTGCTGCCGATATTTCGCCGCAAAGTGCTGACGACCAAGCAAAGCGGCGGCAATGAAATGCGTATTTTCCTTTTTTTCCGACTTCCTTTTCTTTTTTTTTTTTTGTCAGCTTTCTGGCTAAGTGCAAGTTGAGGATATTTCTTTCTTCGCCTTCTTTTTACAATCGAAAAGGTCATAAGCAAAGGGTTTGGCCGCATGATAACGGCAAGTGTGTTCCCTCAAGTGCAGGGAGTTTAAGGAGCATTTAAAAAGGATCCTAACTTTAGTTTGCTTAAAAAAATACATAACAGTGTCCCAGATGGTCATAGAAAAGGTTTACTATTCCTATAAAAGCTTTTCTAGGAATTTTTTAAGGTGGCGAGACCAAGAGAGTAATATTTTTCAATTTGGTAAAGTTGAAATAAAGAAAACTATTTTTTATTTAATCTTTGACCATGTTGAACCTGTTTTTCTGAGAATTTCCTGAAGGCTAGGAGAATGTTTTGCAGTTTGGTGGAATACAAATCGATAAAGCTATTTGTTTTAATATTTTCAAGGTTTTTCTTAGAATTTCCTGAAGGTTACGAGACCAAGAGCTCCATATCTTTCATTTTGGTGAAGTTGAAATGTAGAAAACTATGTCATTTTTTAATATTTTTCAATCTTTAAAAATGGTTTGCAAGATTTTCTACGAATTCTTTATATTTTTCCTTTTTGTGGAATTGAAATGAATAAAACTAACGAACTGCATTTCAGGGAAATGCATTTGACAGTTTGAATACTAAGAAAATAAACCCAATTTTCCCACTTGAATTTCCTTTCATAAATAATATAATTATATCAATTAAAATTCGAGGAAATTTATTAACCGTAAATCGAACGTGGTTTTCTGATTAAGTGCCTTGCAATTGACAGTTGTCAAATATTTAATTACATACACATTTCGCCTCCACCAAATTGAAAACGAATATTGTTTATCTTTCGATTTTCCATTTAAATATTATTTAAAATTTGAGGTCAAACTTACCCTTGCCACGTTGCCGTACAGGCAAACCAAATTGAAGAGCTTATCCGTGTTGGAAGTGTCGTGGTCCAGGCCGTACACCATCATGACGGCACCCTGATGGTGGAGCAGCAGCAAGGAAGGAGAACAACAGGAGAGTTAATTAAAATTCTGTCTTGGTCAGGAGGGCAAAGACGCAAGTCTTGGATCAGAAATAACAATTACAGCTGAGCCGGAGACTTCACTCCCCTCTTATTACTCCAAATACTCACCTGAGCCTGGCCCTGCGGTGTGAAGGCCACCGGAGCATTGCGTCCGGGCACAACTCCGGCTGGCTCCTTCATCAGCCCGGTGGGATGGATGGCGGCACCCTTCCAGTTCTCCGGTGTGGTGGTATGATATTCGGGTGCTCCGAATGGCGGGAAGGCGGCGCCTGGTCCCAATAGCGGTGGCTCTTTAAATTGACAAAGATTGTGCGATTGAGCTGGGGCAACTAGTTGATGGTGATGGTGGTGATGTTGTTGTTGTTGTTGTTGGGGTACTTGTTGTTGTTGTTGGTGTTGGTGTTGGTGGTGGTGGTGTTGTTGTTGATGTTGTTGTGGTGTAACTGCGTTTTTAGTGCATATTTGTGTTGTGTTGTGTTGTTTTTTTGTGGTGTTTTGTTATTCATTACATGCAACAACAACAATAAGCATTAGCAAATCATAAATGAAAAGAAACAAAAAACAAAAGTAATGTATTTTTTTAGTTGTGCCAATTGTTTTGGGGTTTTTTCTAAAAACTAAAACTTAAAGCTAAGCAAAAATATATATAAATTTGACTTGTTATTGTTGTTATTGCATGTGAAGAAGCAGTAGGGAGTAGAGCTACATACATAGATATACCAAAAACCCGTTCAGTTCTCTCTTCTAATATCAAAAACCCCAAAAACCGAAAACGGAAACCACGAGAACCCGGCTCAAAGAGTGGGGAGGGGCTCTGACATTTTTGGCTGCGGTTGCGCCCGGATCAAGGCAATGGACGATGGCGATGATGGTGGTGCCTCTTTTATGCCGGCTGTGGTTTGGCATGTAAGTTAATTGAATTTTTGGCAGGCGCAGGAGGAAAAAGAACGAAATGTTCCACGATACTAGCAATCGCCAGCACAGAGCCCAAATTGGTCTGCGCTGTTCTCGCTCCTCTGTTTGGGCCTCCATTTTGTGTTTTGGTTTATGGCGGTTGTGCATTGGCATTGTGCGCGCCATCAAAATGGCTCCCACTTGGATTGGTATTAGCTTCGTTCCATTCGACGACAGCTTCTGGTTACGGGATACCCAAAAAAATCTGTTGACGTCTTGCAATTAAAGGCAGAAAACTGTCAAAATGCCGCCGTCGCAGGCATTTAATTAACTTTAAAAGTGTCAACCCAAGAGAGAAAGAGAGAAAGGCAAGTTTCTTGGCCAAAGACACACACCAACACTAACCTAATCACTTGCAAAGTTGGCGAGCATACACACAAGTGTGACGGAGTCACGTCAGGAACTCAATTTGCATGGCGCTTGTTATGCCAAAATGTCTGCCCGAGTTGCCATTGCGGAGAGCTGTTTTTGTTTTGATTTGATTTAGTTGCACCACGTCGAGGCACAGGATCCCCGAACAAGCCCAGATCCCCGGATCCCCCGGTAGCTGTGGCTGCGCATCAGGGAGTCGTCCTCGTCATGGCTAGTTTATTTTGGACTTTGGGGCTACCTGACAAAATATTTGCATAAAAATCCACCACACACAGACACACACGAACGGTGAGAAGTTGGACAAAAAAATAAAGGGAATAAAGGAGGAGTTGGAGCGAAAACAAGTAGGAGGGGCATTTTTTATGCTGTCCGCTGTTTTTTCGCGTCCCATGCAAACAACACAAATTGATGCAATTTTTCACAAGCCCTTAATCCGTTTGGAATTTACGTGCGAACTTTAAAGGGTTCGCCAAGTTGCCAAAACTTGGCTAGGCACGTTTCAATTCACCCAACTTGGCCATAAGTAAATAATCCTTCGAGCGGTTTGCGAAACGAAAATGTTTGGGTTAAGCACAGCCTTCGATATATAACCTACAGTCAATAACAATTCGGAATAAACCGTGGCCCCGAGCCATCACATACACCCCACAGACCGGGCAACGGAAAACATAGTTATTCATTTCAAGTGCTCCCGCTGCTTGGGCTTTAATTGAAATTCACGGCCCTTGCGGATTTCCCGCCACAACACGGGGCGTATGCGTGATGCCGGGGCCAAGCGAAATTGGCGACGACGATCCCGAAAATCAAGTCTTGGGTCCCAAGTTCGCCACCTCCTCCCCCACAAAACTAGAAGGAAAATTCACGCCCCTGGCTGGACGTGGTCGGAAGCGTGCCTAAAATGTTTAAGCATTCGGGGAATTGTTGCATGCAATTGCTGGAAAATGCTTCACACGCAAGGCGTCGAAAAGGAGCGCTGGAAAATTGAGCAGGTGTAAATTTTCAGCGCGCACAAATTATTTTAGATTATGTGCTGTTCGGCGGCGGAAGTTGGAGTTTAGTTTTCGTTTTTATGGAGCGTAAGTTAGTGACTGCGTGTGTGTGTGGTTTGTGCCAAAGCAACCGCAGTCATTTGCATACAGAAAATGTTTGCTGTGCGGATTACGTATACGACACGTGTGTCGCGATTAAGTGCTTTGTTGGCTCGTGCAATTAGGGAAAGTTTTTGGTGCCACCTCACAAATTGGTTAGTGGACACTAAACACATAGATGGAAATTTAACACAGTTTTGTAGCAGAACTAAAAAAAAAAGGAAAAAGTAGTGGGAAAAATGCAAGAATCTGCAACAAAGAACGCACTTCAACCGCCGAACCAAACCACAAAGCGGGCTGCACAGAAATCCATTAAAACTCAGCCTCTGCGTGGGTAGGAAGGGTGGCTTTGGGTGGCACCGAAAGCTAGACAAATAAAAGCACGCCCATATATGGGTGGTGGCGTTGCACAAAGTATTTATGCTGCAAATTGTTGCATACTTTGTGGCGTATTGGCACACTTTGTCAGCAGGAAATGTGAGAAAGGAGGGATTGGATGCGAGAAGAGAGCGAGAGTCGGTCCAATGAACAAGGTAATGGCTGGCAAATAAACAAACAAAATGTATTCCCTCTGCCGTACTCGTCGTCGTAGTCGTCCTCAGCTCGTTCACCTTAATTGCAATTTGCTTAAATGTATGCTACAATATTTTTCAGCTGGCAGTGGCATCCCCTTCGCCGGGTGTTCAATGATTTTCAATTTGTTAGAGTCAACTTGGGAAAGCAAGCTCAACTGTACTGGCAAAATATGCCAAGAGTCGCTGCTACTGTCCCGTTTATCTGGTTGCATCCACCACTGCCACGCCCACGCGTTTCCTCCCCGCCCTGCTTTTCCACCGAGTCGTCTTGCGCCCTCGCTCCCGTCATGTGACATTAATTTTCCCCGCGCTGCGCACAGTTTGTGCGCTCACGTCTTGCATAAACATTTCCATAAGCAGCTTCGAAATTGAATTTGTTTTCATAAGCAAAACTATTATGCTGGCAAAGAGTTGGCCCCCTGTGTGTGTGACATGATAGCGCCAAATGACGATGAACCCCAGTAGAGAGCGTGGCTTATAAAAAATAATCATCATCGTAGAGCGGAGAAAAGATTGTGAGAAAAGAAAGCAAGCAAGAGCTGTCGCATGTATGTAAGCTCTGGCAAACTCCGATGCTCAGCGGGGGTTGATTATGTGACAATGCGCCTGATTGGTTTTTAATGTGTCCCCAAAAAAAATACAAAAAAAATACAGAACTTTCGCTGCACGGATTTAAGCCTTTAACTGAATTCGAATGGAACGGAAATGGCGAAGCGGCTTATCAAAAAGAAATCAAGAAGCGGCGAGACCAGAACAAGGACGAGGACGGGGACAAGGACCCACGGCAATGAGCCAATTTATATGCGATACGCAGGCCCTCATTCCTCCAAAGAAATTAGTCCAGATAAGCAAAGCCAACAGAAAGGATTGTGGATTTTTTTTACGACAACCTTAGAGCGCGGAAATAAATTTACGCCTAACTCTCCAGAGCTTAATTACATTTACGGCAGATTTGAATAATATAAACGCATGTAATTGCTGTTTGTTTGTTTGTTTGTTTGCCGCTGTGCTGTGTCTGGCAAACAACGAAAAGCGAGCAAATACGCAAACGCAAGGACATTGAGGATAACATAATTAGAAGCACAAAATGACATTTCAGTTGGGTTGCCTTCACAGGAGCGATAGCGACCACGCTTGTGGGGATTTATAATATAATTCATAATCACACACTGGCACAATCCACCCCCGTGTGTGTGTACTTGGCAAATTGGCACGGATTGGCCTTTAGTTTGGCCTTTGCTTTTGGCCTCGTCTTTGGCCCGGGCTTCGCCTAATTATCGCATTGGTAAACATTGGGGGCCCCCGCCTTGTCGCTTTAATGGCATGCAAACACATGTGCAATCAGTGTCCGCACTGTCACACCCACTCACATCGGCTGGAGAGTTCTTGGCCATGAGCTCTCTCGAGTTTTTAGACCTCCTCGAACAACTCTATTCGGGCTTTGGCCGTAGTGCAGTGGAGGGTTAAGAAGAAAACAAGGCTAATGTAATTTTATACAGACTAAGCAATACCCAGTTAAAATACTTTCTGGGGATTTAAGCTTGGGAAATTGTAGAGAAGAGTTCAGGATAGAGGATAGTGAATTATTAGTGGAAATTGGGAAATACTAGATATCACCCCAAGATTTTCTGATGTGCACACCCTACTCTCCCAATTAATGGGTATTAAAATACATTCTATGACATTTCCAAGAACCGAGGGCCCTCAAGGCGACATAAGCTGGCTTGAGGAGCACTACTACACATTGGAAAAACTTTATTGGCCAACGTAGTACCTCGCACCTCCTCCTATCCCCTGTGCTCGCTTGTTTGTTGTGGTTGATGTATTGACTCTGTGGGTGGCGGTTTCAAGCGTTTTTCTAGTTAATGGAGCAGCTCTGCTCGCTGCCCTCCCCGATGTGTAAATATATGACCCTGCATTTATGATATTTCATAACCGAAAACCAAACTATCCCCCAGTCTTTGAATTGCGCAGCAACGCGCTCTCTCTCGCTAATAACAAATTCGTTTACGTTACTTAGTTTTTGCTTTGATAAAGTTTAGTTTAGTTTCGCTCCCAATAAAAAAAAAAAAGAGGAAAAAAGTTATCAGCAGTGGAAAAGCGAAAATCGATAGTGCCATAAAAATATAACAAACAATAAGGAAAAAGAGCCATGGAGCCATGGCAAAGTGCTATGTGCGATGTGCGATGTGCAGCTGGGGGACATTTTAGATATTGTAATTTGGCAAATTGCACGATTCTCTCTAAGCGAAAGACGGATAGAGGACAAAAAACTGCAAGTGGCGGACGCATTAGCAAAATGCCCAATTAATTGCTTTGGAAAATTACACCAAAAGTTACTTTTTTTTTTGTGTAATATTTCGTGCTTCCTGGAGCCCAAGTTGGGGCCAGCTGCTAAATTAATTACAAATTATTACGGGCGCGGGCACAAAAAAGTGGGGGGAAAGTAAAAGCAACAGCAGCCGCCACCGCGTCGTCCTGCATAAATTAAGCAAATGCTGTCGACGGAACGATGGATGGTGGAAAATGGTCGATCTTCATGGTTCATAAGCAAGAAAATTAGCTATATTTTCAAGCGAGGGAAACTTTCTTTTATAGTATGGCATAATTTAAATGCAAATGTACGCGCAATAAAAGGGGGCTTCAACCTGTCGTATGAATCAATTGCGAGAGTAATCAAAATGGCAAACAATAAAGCTTAAGGTTTAATATCGACAACGCTGATGAATGGCCGGCATTAAGGCGGTTCTGAGGGGAAATTTAAAATACCCCTCATACCCCTCGTGCCACCGGATACATCCGCCGTCCAGTCAGTCGTCGCAGTCATCAATCACTAGCTTTTGATTGAAGATAATCGACGCAATATTGCGTGGAGTGGCAAAGTTACCATATCCTCCTTTGCAATTTCGGCTCAATAGTTTCCTGGCGGAAGCAGCAGGACGACGGACTGGTGTCCATTAGCGCTCGTTAGGGGGTAGTTTTTTGGGAGGGAGGTGGGTGGTAGGGTCTGTTGGTTAAGGAGGAAAGTTCACCAGGCGACGACATTGTTCTTGTTCGACACGCCATCTAGCGACAGCAGCCAGCGGCAACATCGAACTCATCGTTAGCTGCGTGCGCCGCTGTTGACAACGATTTGATTGATCGTCCTTGATTGATTGATGTGTCGTACAGAGAGAGAGAGAAAGAGAGAGAGAGAGAGCTCTGCTGCAGCTACATCCTGGCAGCGACTTTAAAAACCATTTGCAACTTTTATTGATGCCCAACATAGATTTAATTATCCACAGCAAGGGGTTTTTTTGGAGGCTTTTCTGGTCTGCCAATCCAGTGACCGCAACATGACACAATTTGTCATTTTCAATTTATTGAATTACCATAAAATGCGAGCAACACAATTTATATTTTTGGACAGGCGGCCTGCGGTTGCCGGTTATTGTTATACATGTTGCTGCTGCTGTTCTTGCTGATGATCATCATCATCATGGCCCTCCAAGCGAAATTATTGGATTTCACCATGAATTTATTGTGGGAAGATGTCTCTTTTTTTTTGGGTTGGGTTGAAACCACAAGATTTACGGCCTGACAGCAGCAAAAGGTTTTTTGCCATATAATATTTCGATGGGAAATAGTATGGCAAACAGCAACGAAAAGTTAATTTAATTAATTTTCGGCTGCCGCAGCAACGTGGCAATTACTAAGCCACAATTACGGCGAAAACTGCATTAGGCAAGTAAATATTGGCCAAGACAAAAGACAAGCAAACACAGAAACACACGCACAGAGAGCGAAGGAAATGCGCTGTCAATCAGCGAAAGTAAGCCACAACAATCAGACCCAAAAGGCAAATAAAATGCCGCCACCCACTCTTCAGGGCCAGAATAATGCCAGAAAATTAAGCCACTATAAGGAGGATATGAGGATGGAAGTGTATTATTTTTTTTCGGGACAGCACAGCTGAGAGATACTGCGAGTAAACACAACCAACCAACTCCCTCTGTGCACATGCAAATATACCAAGGCATTTGCCATATTAACTAAGTGATTGGCGGCCAGGACGGATGTGTGGTGTGCGTTTAATGAACGCCCACATAAATCTTCGAGTGACTTGGCCGCTGATCCCATGGAAAACAATCTTGGGTAGCACAGCCACCATAAATATGTCACGAAAACATACACACCAGCCCATTCCATTTCCCCCATTGGTATTTTTATGTATTTTTAAGTGTTTTGCCATCGTCTTTGGGCTTTGGCATCCCACCTGCAAATAAGCGACATCTGGTGGTGGTGGTGGTGGTGGTGGTGGTGCGAACAGTGGGCGTGGCACCGCTCGCATTGGGCAGCCTCAAAAGCGGAACATTTAAAAATAAAAGTCCGGAGAGCGGAAAATACGGAAAATGCGAGAGGAAGCGACGGACCACTGCGCCGCTTTACTTTCTCTTTAGACTTTTTTTTAAATTTGGCCACTTTGAAATATTATTTTTAGCCGATTTTGTGCCGACTTGCCACCCGCTGGCTTGCAATTAAAATTAATTTATTTGGCAATTATTGGCCATTGAAAGCATTTATTTTAATTATGGTGCAAATTTGTTCGGCTCTTGCTCATCTTGGGCGAAACAAATATTCATATTTTTATGGCGGAGGAGGCGTTGGACAATTAAGAAAATGAGCCATAACATCAAGTGGACTAGCAACATTTCAAATACTATAATTAAGTGGGAAATGGCTATTTTTATGGGTATTAAATTTAGTGTAGTGTTTAATAATTTAAGGGGAAGCTGTTCTAATAAGTATTTTAGTACAAAATAAACCAAAATCCATCTAGAATTAGGACAGAACTGTTGCCTTTACACCCTTCTAAAGGCTTAAAGGCCATATATGAATACAGGGGTTAAATGTATAAAGACAAGACCATTCGACGTTTTGAATGAAAATTACAGACATTGAAAATTATGCAAATAACCCGCAACAAACGGAAAACTAAACGACTGCCAAAGGAGAAACGTGAAAATCTTGGACGAAGACGACGGCGACGACGCAACGTCATCGTTATAGAAATGTTAATGGAGCTCAGATATAAACAAAGAAAATCGCCAAGGAAATGCAATTGAAAATTCATGAAAGACAAAATAAAAGAAAAATAAAAATGTAAATTGCATTTCGCTGGCCAGGAAACTTGGAATAAGAACCAAATCGAACCGAACCGAACCGAACGGAACGGAAAAAGCAGCAGCGAAATTGATTAATGGCAGAAAATAAATTTCGCATAGAGATGCAAATTTTTTCGGCGCTAGCATCTTTTGATCTTTACATTTTTGCCCAGATGCATTGTTTTATTTTGTAATTGAACTTTGCCACCACCTCACCCCCCGCAGCTGATGCTCTTTCAATGGGAAATTAATTTCGCCGTTTACATTTCATCACAAAAACTCCCACACCCACTCCCGGGGCCCCCAGGACGTATGATTGATTCGATCTGCAAATGTTGAATGTACGTATTTGTTTGCTCTGTTTGTTTGTTCGAGTATAAGTGTGGGTGTGTGAGGTGTAAGTGTGATGTGGTGTATGGTGTATGGTGTGCGTGGTGTGTGCTCGTGTTTGAAATGTGCTCTAGTTTCAAATGTACTTACGGCTCTCAAGCATAACAACATTTTCGGGTATAGAAAACAGCGACTTACCTGAAAAGACAAAAGGAAAATAAACAAAGTTAATGATTTGTGCAATCGTTAGAAAGACGGCACAAAAAAAAAAAATAGGGGATATATATAAATATATAGTATTTAACAATTCGAACAGTGAGTGAGTGGTACAAGAATTCAATTTGAATAATTCATCTGTGTTGAACAGCGTTTAGCGACAAATGTTGTAAAAAGGTTGGGAAATGGGATTAAGGATTTTATAGGGAGTTTTCTTTTTTTTGCAATTGGACAACACTGTAGCAGTAACGACTCTGTTTTAGTGTTGAACAAGAGTTAAACAACACTGTTGCAAGTGTTGACAGCTTTCACTAATATTGCTGTTGCTAGGCGACACTTTGCAAAGTCATCTTGCTAAGGGCAGCCATGTTTTTTCTTTGCGTAATTAAAAAAAACAACAAAATTTAAAGGGAAGAAATATTTTGATTGCATTTAAAGAATATTAAGAAGAGGCTTATGACTAGACATATTTTCCATGACTATTTCAGTGCATTAAATATGTAATTTAATAAAGAAATCTTAAAATTAGAGACCCATGAAAGCAAAGAAAATAATTATTCGTAGCTTTATAGAGAGATTAGTTCAGAATAAAAATATTTCTCAACGTGAAATAAGTTTAAAAGCATGTTTTCTTTGTTAACCAAAAGAAATTTTCAGAGTTGCAACTGACAAAACACACAACTAAGCCAGGGCAACCCTGCACATTTTTTGTTGCTGCACAATGACAACGAAGAAAAAATTGGGGGCAGCCATTTTGTTTTTGCGTACAAGAATTTTTTCTACCGAAAAAATCTGGAACTTTCGACGAAGAAGCCATTGCTGGTGCTTACCGTTGGTCTGATAGCAGCCCGTGTTATATGCGTTGATCGGATATCGTTTGCGATAGAGGCCAGAGGAGCCGCCAAAGGCACCCATGGGACTACCGCCACCGTCGCCGGCAGTGCCGGGACTCATCATGGCGCCCGCCTGGCTCTGCACATAGTTGTAGTTGCTCTTGTTGCCGAACTTGCGCGGCTGCGGCATGCCGGGCATTTGGAGCAGCTGCCCTGTGGCCAAGTGCTGCACTTGCGGCACCACCGTCTGCTGCTGATGCACGGCCTGCTGTTGCTGCTGCACGGCCTGCTGCTGCTGCTGCTGCACCGGCTGCTGCTGTTGGTGCTGCTGCTGGACGGCCGACTGCTGCTGCATCGACGGCGAAGTGTGCCACATGAAGGCACTGGCATTGGCGTTCAAGTTATTCATTTTGCTGCCGTTAATTTCTGGAGAGACTGTTCGAGAATGTTCGATTCTATCTAAGGCCGGGGTTGCGTGGCAACAAAAAATTTTCAAGAACACAGAAATTGGTAACTTGTCAATCGGGAAGAATCTCGGTATACAAACGCGGTAGAAGCTAACACGGTATAAGTGAACACGGTATAGTCAAAAACACAACACGAGTTTTCTTTGGAAAGTTAGGAAATTTTTTTTTTGGGTTTTTTTTCCTTGTATGTAACTGTTGTGGGTTTGTTTAAGATAGGTGTACTTTACGGTAAGACGTCTCACTGACGAATGAAAATTTTGCTTCCAGCTTTGACAGTCCTAAAGGCAAATTTTTTCTGACAGCTCCTAGAGGCTACTGTGATTAAATATCGTAATAGGGTTGCTTTTAAGTCACTATCGGCTCAAATGGCAATCTTGTTTGACAATTTTAGAGACCACTGCGATAGATGATGGTTTAAGGGTTGCTACTAAGGCACTGTCGGTTATGGTGGCCATATTTTTCGATTACTTTAAAGGAAAGTGCGATAGTAGTTCGTGTTAGGGCTGCTTTTAAGGCTCTATCGGTTCAAAGTTCAAACCTTATCGAAAGGGTGCTGCCGCATCGATGGTCCAGCATTGCCAACTAATATTTTAAGTAAATAAAAATCAACCAAGTGGCAAATTTAAAGGCAGAGCGGCAATTTTAAATTTAAAATATACCCCAACAGTCTTATATAACGACTATTTCCAATTCAATTTTTGCTAACCGTTAAAGGTAATTATTATTAATATATTAAGACAATATTATAATGCCTAAGAAGAATTTAGATACGATTTTGGTTTAATTTTGTATCGAATTACACACTTTTTCTTAGCAAAAGAATATTTCTTGTCTATAAGAAATATTAGCTTCTGGTCTTTGAATTTATGAACTTTTTGGATACTCCCAAATTAGATTCTTGCCAAAAAGAGCTGCGTTATCATGTTAAAAATGATTAAGTTGATGGAATCAAATAATGTGGGTAAATCGAGTTGCCTAGACGAGTGCCGCACTGCCAGTTCTTAAACAAAAGATACTTTGCCACCGCAGCACAGTTGCCGGGCGAGAAAGAAATATATCGCACATGACAAAGCAAAGTTGTCGCTGCCAAAAAGCCGTGGCAGCCACGCCTCCCCCAGGACGGCCATGATATGGAAGAGTGGTCTCCGAGAATTCCGAGATCGAGGAGTGAGGAGTGAGGAGGAGCCAAGAGCCACGGAATGCGCCAGTGTCTGCGAGTGTGAGAGCGGAACGTGGCCATTGTGGCAAGTGCCAAAAAATGCCACACGAATGAGAAGTCCATTTTGTGGGGGGTTTCAAAGGTGGCGGTGGCGGCGGCGGCGGGTTCCTGCAGTTACTGCAAGCACATTTACACAGCCCAAAAAACAAAGGCTGAAAAACTTTAGCCGCAAAAGTTTTTATTTACTTCGTCGCCACTGCTGCTGCCGAAAAATCCACAGCAGGTGAAAACTTCTACTTTTGGTGCGTGGCCAGCAAAAACATCAAAGTTGCATTAAGTGGTAGCAACGCCGCCGGTAGAAAAACCCTTTAATTGTATGCAAAAACAAAGTGGCAAAACATGGAAAAGTGAATAAGGAAGGTGGCTTCTTAAATCATTTTTAACAGAAAATTATTTGCATAGCAACTAGCAGTTATGCAGTATTAAATTTAGCATAAAAACTTGAATAAACTTGGGGTTTAGTTATTTTAATTACCTCACAGTAAAGTTCTTCTTGTTTTAATTACAAGTTCCTGGATTAGTTTTCAGTCAGCTTTAAAAGCTCTAACAATAGCATTTCCAAGACTACTATGTAAATTCGATTTCACCTGCATTCCCACTTCGATTGACTCAATTATTGCCACCTTTTGGCCAATTAAAGCCCGTCCCTTGCTGCACTTGAATGGCACTCTCACTCACTCACTCGAGGGCTGAAATCCGCTCAGACTCAGTGGCAGGAGCAGGAGCAGCTCCATGAAATGGCATGCCTAATGAGGGCTGAAATGCATTTCATTATGCCGGCGACGACAAAATGCATGGCCCCCGAACTTCAGAGCGGCACTTTGCTTAGCCCCTCTTGACCCAATTCAACAGCGCCTCTTGGCCCTGGGCTCAGCTCGGCTCAGAGTGCGTTAATTGCTCCGACACAGCCAGAAACTGTATGACTGGATGATGGAGGGGTTGACGGATGGACAAGTGCAATGGGAATGGGCTCAAGTCAAAGTTAAAGGTGTTTTTGGTTTCCGGACACATTTAGTGAATTATGCACGCCGTAGATCTCTTACGAGCCATTAGGCCTGCAAATCTGTTTGCGAGTATATATGTATCTCTGGCACAGATCTCATTCGAGCCACATTTGCCCCGCTCAATCACCGAATTCCTTTCGATTGCCAAAAATAACCCACAACAATAGAACATACACACACAGATTCTATCCTAGGCATTTTTAATGAAGTGTATCTAATATAGAAATTAATTAAACAAAACAGCAAACGACAGCAGAGCAGAGCAGGCTCTCTTTCTGTGTGTCTAGGGTGTGGATTGCAAGACATTTGCCACATGCCACATGCCAGCCAGCGGCCATGGTCACAACCCCCAGTGGGAGCCAGGCAAAAAAAAATAGAAGAGAAGGAAATGGAAACCAGGGGCTGCTCATCATTGCCTTCACAGGTGACAGCACAAGTTCAACACGCTGAGCGAAAACAGCCACTCAGCTGCTCCGTTCTGCGGTTCATTCATTATGCTTATTAGATTTGCCTGTCTGCGGCATTCACTGCCTTCATTTCTATTCTCTATTGTTATTCTGGCACATTTACGAGATGCAGACGGAATCATTAGAGGCTGCGTTTAAATTTAATTACATTAAAATGTCTTGAGGAATTTCGGTTTGTGTCTGTCTCTGGTTTGTTTCAAAATAAGCTCGAAATATGTAGTAATTACTAAAATCCCAGCCACAAGGCAGTCGGAAGTTGTCAAAATATGTTACAGGGCGAGTTCCTTCCTTAAATTATCCTCTATTTTCTGCTGTAAATTAGTTAAGGCTTTTTAATTACTAACAATATCCTCGAATGCTTACTAATAAAAAGTTTCAAGCAATTCTGAACTATTTAATTAAATGAAATTTCAGAAAATACCCCTACCATGCTTTAACAACTTCCGCAGCCTGCCTTTAGTCGTAACAAATAAAATTTCACTTTTCCTTTTGATATGTGACATTTATGGCCAGGCCAAGCAGTTTTAAGCCAAAGCTGCAGTTTTACCTCCGGAGATAACGCCAAAAGTGTGTGAAAGTTGGCCGAGAGTTTGTCATGCAATTAGAGCAACATGCGACGACATGGACGACGACGACGACGACGATGAAGACAGCTCTGGGAAACTCACGCTCTGGTTGGGAATGCGTTTTCCGCTTGCCCTGGCCTCGTACAGCTGGAAAATCAAGTTTTCCCATAGCCTCGCTGGTGAAGAAATGGTAGAGTGGATTGTCCATGGCTAGGAAGGAAATATAGCAGCAACAAACGGGCGGCCCAAAGTGGTTTTCGCCAATTGAACTCGTTTCGCCAATGTGGCAGTGGCAGTATCTGTTGCTGTTTCGCTTCGCCTCTGATGCAAGCAAATCGAACGAAATCGAACGAAATCGAAATCAAAATCACTTTCGGAATGTGCGTTACCATGGAGCCATTGAACCGAGCTCATCAGGAGGAGCCATTGGCCATTGGCCGTTGGCCATCGTTGGCCATCGTCGTAATCACGGCAGTTACATAAGCAAAACCCGTCCAGGGACTCGATGCACTGCGACGTTTATTTGTTTGTTTTCTATTTCAACGAGTATTTTCAGCAGCGCAATAGAAATATGCGTAAGTGGTGAAACATTGTTGCGGCGAAAGTTTCCCTCCATCGCCGGCTGACCACCATCATCGACGTTTTTTTTTTTTTTGCCCGATCGCTCTTGGCCATAAACGCTGCTCTTGTTGCCATAAAAACTGGAGCAATTGCGACGATGCTGGAAGCGGAAGGATGTGGCGCAAAGGAAGTAAATAATGCGGCGAAACGAAATTGGCGAGATGGGAAATGGAATATTGCGGACACAAGTGGAGTGCTTCAACTTGAGAGATGGAAATTGAATTTACAGAACGAAATGAAACTCCTTGAGCAACCATCAACCAGGGGAGAATATTCTAAACAAGAACTAGAACTGGCACTGCAAACTGCACAGAACACAGTACGTAATTCCTCAAATTTTAATAATATATTCTGCGATTTCAACAGAACAAATCTGCAAATAAATGTACATGCTTAATCTAATAAGCCGCGAACATAATTCCGCACATAAATATCCCTGCCGTCATCTGTCTGTCAGTTGAAATTAATGCATTAATTGCTGAGCACAGGCCAAAATGTGAAATATGCTTCCGAATGTATATATTTATTCTGTGAGATTTACGCGACACAAAAAAGATTGCTGTGCGTCGCAACTGAATTCGAAATCTAATCCAAATGGGTTTGCAAATAGCCGCTGCAAGCATAGATCGCGGGGAGCCAAGTGCCCGAATATTTGCCAGCCGCCTCGAAGTAAACAAATATTCGGAAAAAATAAACAAAAGTCCAGAGGGACATTCCTCTCCTCTTCCATTCCTTGCATTAATTTCCAGATTTTATTTTCTCACACGGAACGATTTCATTGAAAACTATCAACAACCAAACGTCATATACTATATGTATGTATAGCTGCACATGGGAATTGTAAACACACTTTTCCCACACTC
The DNA here is from genome assembly GCA_018904745.1 of Drosophila orosa. NCBI lineage: Eukaryota > Metazoa > Arthropoda > Insecta > Diptera > Drosophilidae > Drosophila > Drosophila orosa. The sequence goes on from JAEIIH010031698.1 coordinate 25,721, forward strand.
CACGGGAGCTGAGTGGAAATTTGATTTTCCGCGGGTCTCATTTATGAGGTAGATTCCGACCCGAAAATTAAGCGCAATGCAGGCCAGCGGAATCTGCTTTCATTAATCGCTTTTATTTCACATTGAATTTCTCGCGTGCCTCTCTGCTCTGTTTGTTTGCCTGGGGAGATTTTTGGTAATGAATTTCGGACAACTTGGCAAGGTCAATGCCAGCACAGCGAGATTATGCCAATAACAGGTATAAGTTTGGTGAATTTTCCACCAAAAGGTGTATAATTTAGTCATGGACATTTTTGGGAAAATGTGTGGTTGTATGATTTTGGATATTTTAAAATATATTTCAAACTTCTTGCTATACAACGATTTAAGATCCAAGATTCTATAAAGAAGGTTTTACTAGGGGAATACTTTGGTAAATCGTAATTTAACGGCTTAAAGCGTTAGATCTTTGATTTAAACCGTTAAATTATAATTTACCATTTAGATCTTTGATTTGAACCATTTTAAATATAATTTTCCATTTGATTAGTTAGGGAAGAAACACAAATTAACCAACGAAAGTAAGAAATCTTTCATTCCTGATTCCAGTTTTGACAAAATGTTAAAATATTGCTAGTCTTAAACCCCAAAGTTGAAATATATCTTTAAAGTAAGATTTCTGTCTTAATTACCAGTTTAGGAATCAGGCAAAAATTATTATATTCGAATACAGTTCCCGTATTCAATAAAAGTAACCGCCTATCCTCGATCTGTTCTTGTCTTGCGTACTCAGCAAATTAAAAAGTGCAATTCTGCGGCTGGATTCCTCAGGGCCCATTGGGAGCCACAAGCCTCGAATCGAACAACAGTCGACGAGGTCTGGCGTTTATTAAAATCGGTAGCACATGAGGCACACACACACACACAGAGAGGCAGCTTGAGGGGTAGAAACAAGTACCAGCCGTCGTGTCACAAAAATATTTCATAAACATGCCGCGAACGTTGCAATTAAATGTCAAAGCGCAGCGCAACCATTTTGCTATTTGATTGCCCCGAGGCAGTCGAAGCCAGAGCAATAAATTCAGCCAGTCTGTGGGGAGAGCTGCAATGCAAATGCAAGTGCCACTGCAACGGCACTGTGCCACCTGCTACCAGATAGCAAAACATTGCCTAAGCAAACAGGCGCAAAAGATACACAGAATACACAGGATATGGCAAGCGCAAAAATACACACACAACTCCTCCAAGTCCTGAGAACCAAGTTTGTTAATTTACGAGCATAGCATTAACGCACAGCTAATTCCCACGAGAAAACTCTCAGCCCTTATTTACGCGGCTGCTAATTATAATGGCCACGCGGCGTATGCGCAATCTCCAAAGCGTTTGTTTAATTGCGCATACGCCCCGGTGTCCTCCCCAGGCTCATTACGGCCTTCATTGACCAACAGCATATGCTGTAAAATTCTGAAAAAAATAAAGCGAGAGAGAGCGAGAGAGAGAGAGAGGGAGAGAAAAACAAACAAAAAAAAACAGCAACTAAAAACCACTGTCCTCCGCCAACGCATAAATCACGCATACGCCATGCTGTACCTGGCAAGACATTGATTTATGCCCGCGCAGATATTTCCGTGCAATTTTTAAGTAACTTTTATTATGACAAACGCGATGGCATCTGACGCCGCGCTTTATTCATGATTTTCCCCTGCCAAACGCAGCTCATCCTGGCCCGCGATTCCTTAACATTTGGCAGCCGCAACAACAACAGCAACATCGAGCGGGAGCGATTGATAAATGGCCGCCTATTAAGCGAGCACTTAATGGTGCATAACGTGTGATATATTGACAGCCAGCAGTGTGCCTGGCATGTTACCGGAGCTGGCTAAGAAATGGGTCAATTAATAGCCAGCAGGACTCTCTTTCCGTTACCCAATTTAATTTTGGCTACTTCCACATAGCTAAAACGTAAAGATACCCTTAGGCTGAGCCCATTGTAAATTCCCCCCACAATAAACGCACACTCGTTCAAAATCTCATTATGCTAAGTAAAAGAAAAACTGTGTGTATGCTGGCAAAACAAAGAACAGAAATTATTACCACTTTTACTTGGCTCGCAGCAAATTGAATTGATTTTAATCTCCACATCTTTCCACACAGGACGACTACGACGACGACGACGACTCCCTCTTGTTCCAATAAAATTTGCATTTGAAATCGCTTTTCAAAAAACTTGCACAGGAGCGTGTGTTTCCTCTCCGAATTAAATTCGGGCCCAATAAAAAAGTTGAAAGAGAGCGAGTGAGGAAAGAAATTTTGCAAGCACTCGGCCAACTTTTATGCGTGTGCCGGATACGATAAGAGCCACAAGGAGGCGATGCCAAAACAGATACAGATACAGAGCATGGTGGTGTCTACCCACAATCTGCCCGCTCGCAAATAAACTTAAAAGACATATGAAAATCAGTTTTTGAATATTGGCGAAGAGCAAACAGGCAGACTGTTGCTGCCTGTGCTGTGCGTATACGTAGCAGCAGCAGCATATCCTTCTCAGCACTTTGTCCTGGCACGCAGCCAGCGAAGGATGTGGAAAAGCAGGGTTGAGGGGTTGGAGGAAGGAAAACCCCTCGGGCATAGCATTAGGGCAAATGTATGCACAAATACGTACGAGTTGTGCCATGGAGAGTGAGGAGAGCTGGCTGGCATACTAGTATCTCTGTGAGCCTGCATGCAACCAGCGGTAAATGTAGTACGAGAAATTTAGATTTTTGGGTCATTACTTTGCCAACGAATATGCCGAGGCAGAGGGCCGCCAAGTTTATTTTTAGTCGAGAAAAAGTGTGTGTTATCCTTCTCCATTTAGCTGGGAGTCGGTCTTTACCTATCAATTGATCCATATAGACATTTTCATAATTTAAATACATCAATGTTCTTTTGAATCAAAATTCCTAGACAATACCAGCTTTTATTTAAAAATATGCTAATTAATCTGAAGAAAAGTATTAAAATGTACTCCTAGATGTAAGATTTCTCTTAAATTGCATTTATTTTGTATTTTCTAGGTTTAAGAAAACGTTTATAAAGTATACTTTCATAAGTTTTAATATGGAAATAAGGCTTTATATCCTTATACTTCCTTTAAATATTATAATAAGTAAATAGAGCTTTACCCTTTAACAATATTCTTCCTAAAAATCTACCTTAATTGCCTAAACATCCACAGAAAGACCCAACCGTTCGCTGGCCTAAATGTTTCCTGCTAAAACCCCGAACTGCATTTATGCTGATGCTGTTCCATTGGATCAAATGCCACTTGCAACACAATTATCGCATCAACACCACAGAAAGCCACATAAAGCCGCACGCATCGCCGCTAAAAACATTTTCAAAATCATGTTAGTTCACAGCCCGAAATGCTGAAAGGCCATAATGAAGAAGAATAGGCTACACAGGCCCTCCCTCCTCCTCATATCGGATGCAAATTGTGCGTGGCCAAATTGTAATAAACGGGCGGGCGGGAAAATACCAAACGAACGCAGGGAAAACGATTTCAAAAGGAAAATTCGAGAGGTGAACAAGATTCGGCAGATGAAAAGGTTCATTATTCTCTGCTTGTAACTCAATTTAGCGATTGCACTGGGAAATTTATGATCAAAGGCCTTCGTTGTTATCAATGAAACTATTAAAATCTGATTAAAGTGTAATCAATGTGAAGTACCCTCTTAAAGATTAACACACACACAGGCCGCCAGAAGGTTGAATTACAGGTTTATTCCGTAATTATACTTTGGCTCAGACTTAAATAACCAACTAATTTGGCTTCTGGCAAATTTGTTACATTGCCAATTAGGCCAACTCAATTCAGACATTGTCCAAGGGTCAATTGAAATTTAGACCTTGTTTAGTTGTAATCAAATACAACTCTCCCCCGTTGCTATTAGTTTATATGTATATTCACTTGAAATTTACCTGGAAGCCAACTACTTTCGGAGTAAACAAGTTTGCCAACAATTCCCAAACTCGGGCCATCAATTAAAAAACCTTTTTGCCAAAATTAGCGCACTCAATTAATTTGGAAACGCTGCCGCACACCGAAGGGCAAATATCGTAGTGGGGACAAGTTGTGGGGTGCCACCACGCCCCCACCTTTTGCCGCCCACAGACGTGCCCGGTTGCAAGCACACAAACACACTTACACACTTACACTATACATTGACAGTGAGTGAAATTTCAATTAATCAAGCGGCGGAAGGGATCCCTCTGGACGGGTTAACCCGTGTCTACACAGCAACCGGAATCGACCCAGAAAGCGATGTTGCCGAGGAGGCAGACTAAGGCAGCTCCCACGAAATTTTTAACTACACTTTAAGGAAGAATATGTGGAATGAAATAGTAGAAATAACCTTAAAAACAAGTATCAGTTCACACAAACTTGCTTTAGTAACACAAGCCATATGAAAATATACAAAATTGACGATAAAGCAGCCAACCGCTTAAACCATTCCATTTTGTAATTGGTTTTTAGCTACTTTAATAAAAGCCATAATATCAAACCTTTACAATATCTTTATACTTCAATTCTCCTATTTTTCTAGTGCAGATTTCCAGCTGATTTTCCTCAGTGCAAAAAACTATAGTGAGAGGAAGCCTGAGCTGGCACACATTTCCCTTTCGTCCAACCCGCCGCAGCCTTTGCAGGTGGTGATTAGTCATTATTTATTTTAAAATCAATTAGTTTGCCTTGACGTGAGAGTGCAGGTTGAAAATATTGGGCTAGGGGTTGCTCTCGGGAGAGTGCGAGGACGGACCCATAAAAGTTTACGTCTCATTGGCAGGCAAAAACATTCTTGCACATAACTTTTTGGCTTTCGGGGGAAGGGAAGGGGTTGTGTTGTGCTGAGTAATTTGGCAAATATTTGACATTTGTTTTGGTTTGATTGGTGAGCAAATTTTTGCCATTTTCCCCTAAATTGATTTAGCAAGAGCTTGAATTTAGGTATAACAATAAAGTTGTATATAAATTCCTTACACATGTCTAGCTCTAATTAGCAGAAACAGCAGAATGTCACAATGGAAATGCTTGGTATTCAAATGATGAAGTCGCAATTGGAGTTTAAGACCATGAAAACTAATTAAGTTTTAAAATTGCCTAAATTTTGCTGTGACACCTGTCAAGTATTCGAATTTACAAAATTATTGCAGTCGTGCCGATGCCAATGCCTCTTCTCTGCGTAATTGAACGACTGAGGAAATGAATTCTGCATAGCTGATGAGCAGTCATCGTCATCATCTCCTTCGTTATTCTTTGCCTGCCAAATGCAAATCCGAGCGAGAGCCAATGCCAATGGCTCACAGATTTTGCCAGCCAAATGAGCAGAAATGTGAGGCAGGAAATTAAATTTACAAGAAATTGCACAAAAGCCCAGCCAAAGGGAGGAAACTGTTGCATATCCATCTCCCAGGATATACACGGCCATCCAGTTGGGGATTATTATGGCAAAGGCTTGGCCAGGCGGTGGGGAGCTTCCTTAAGCAGAGCTGTCAACGTTTACAGATTAGTTTTTCGGTCAGCTTGGCTTGGCCAAAAGCACAATGACAAATCAACGTCCATGTTAATTCAGGGAACGATTTAAGCCAACAATGGAGAAGGGGATTATGAAGCAGAAATAGAATGGTAAATGTATATAATTTATTTTAAAATAAACGTATACCTTCTTTAGTTCATCAACGCATATTCACCGTAAAAGAGAATATTTGATGGCTTCGACATGTTTCGCTCCAAGTTTTTCAAACTCTTTAAGCTGCCACAGATTTCCGGGGCAGCAATTAAAACACACAACCCACATACATCTGTGTGTGTTTTGCCAGTTGACTTGTTGTCCTTTTTTGCGACCCCGGGCAAAAGCTTATGAAATTAATCAAACAATGTGGATGGAAAGGACTCATGTGGCAGCAGGACATGCATAAATCAGAGCCGGCTTCCCTGGGAAATAGTTGTGTTGAAACAACGTCCCCGGAGAGAGCGAATGAGAGAGAGATTTCGTCGTGAACTGCTGCTACTGGCCAAAAAGTCAAAAGCTCGCCGGAGGGTTCCACGCGTTCCGCACAATTCCCATTCATCAGAGCCTCTTAGCTCCCAGAGTTCCCAGATTGCCGGGCCATATAATAACGCTCTAATTTGCATGTGCAGCTGCTGCAGCAGCAGCAGGACGATCAAATGAAAAACTTCAACGCATGTCACACATGTGGTGCCACGCCCCCGAGCAAATGAAGCCCGGCAAATATTATATTTTAACGAAATTTCATTTAAAACGGAATTCATTCCGGTCCACAGTCGTTGGGTTTTGAGGTGGCTTGCACCCAAGGTTGCCCCTACCCACACACACACACACACTTTTCCATTACATGCCTGGCAAAAGTTTAATTGAATAAGTTTCTTTTTTTTTCCATCCTGTCAGATGTTAGCCAAGGGAGGTGGTTGGGTGAATATTTTCTACTCTGCAGTGCAATTAACTAGAGCAGTGCATAATTCAGGCGGCCGACCGACCTCTCAAGATGTTTTTCTCGCGGCATCCGTCGAGTCAGTTTCAATCTTCCAACCCCGTCTAGCTTTTCCGCCAGACATTCTGCTAATTCAATTTCCCGGCCATCAGCGACGTTTGCCATTCGCCGTCGCCGTCGCCGTCGCATTCGCGGTTCGCATTCATTGTGTTTGGGACAAGTTGCCTTGTCTTTTGTTACAGTTACAATTTCCCAACGTCAACAGTTAACAGCCGTTTGCATATTGCGCAACTGCACCAGCAGCGGCAGCAGCAGCAGCAGCAACAAAGTGGCCGCAGGGCCCCCCGCCTTTCCGACTTTTCCGACCACTAAAATTGTCGCTGGCTGCGCTAAAATTAAATGCTTAGTTGGACGACAACCGCCGATGACAGTTGCACAATGTCCCCGTCAGTCTATTGTTTCCATGCGAGCAATCTGCGTGTGTCGGTGACCGAGTGCCTTCAGGCATTCGGGCTGCAGGCTGCAGGCTGCAGAAGATGCCTCCCCGTCTTCCCGCCAATTTACATTGCATGCATGTTTGAGCACTGACAACGGCAACATGGCCCAGGGCCCAAGGTCCGAGGAGCCCGCAAACTCACGACCCAAAAGACCCTTGACATGTGATATTCGAACTTATAACCCCCCTTTCGCTAACTCTGACCTCTTTGGGTTCTTGGAAATTTGAACATGTTGACTGGTAGGGATTAATTTGCCTGTCAGAAATGTTTAGAAAATATTACTCATACGCAGTGTGGCCTGGTCTTAAAAGGTGAAGTTAATAATTAGGAATTTATTAAGAAATCTGCTTTAATAAGGCTTAAATTATTCATAAAAATAAATATAATCACCAGTTTTAGGTACAGCTAACCTCATTAAAATATCAAATCAACCAAAAGCCAATTCAATTAGTTGGTTAAAAATAAATTTAGAACGAAAACCTCTTAAAATACCCTTCGGATTTTCATATTCCAACATTTCTCTATGAAAAAATATACACTTAAAGTCAACATTCAATCTGCTAACTGCCATCCGTCCACTTAGATGCCCTACCACTCATCCGGCCGTATGATGAATTCGCCTCTTATTGTCCTGCCCTCCAGTGCAATCAACAATTCGAGGAGGCAGCACCGAAAGCTACACTCAATTACGCACAATGACGATGACGATGACGATGACGACGACGAGATGCCAAAACGATGATGGCCAAATTGCTGGCAATATTTTCCCACCACCCATCGATGGGATGACAACAGTTAAACAATCGGAAAATGTCGGCTGCCATGGGGGGGGCTACCCTTAAAATGGCCAATGGCTTGTCAGATTCAGATTTGGATCGAGATCGAGAGGGGAAACACTGGGCTGCAAGTGCCAAAACTCGCCAATTATCGGAGCCCAGAGAGAAGGCCGAGTGCAGCAGCAGCAACAGCAGAGGCAGCGCCATCAACAAAAGCCACTCGCACTCAATGGAAGCCGAGCGAGCAGAAAATAATAAAGCAAAATTATTATCTGGCCAGAAATGTTTCAATTACAGCAGTCTGGGGCACTCTGTGATGTGACAGGGAGCTCCTCCGACAACAATGGCAGCCCAAGATGGTGGCGGCGAGGGGGTAAATGTGTTTGGCTTCCTCAATTTGTGGCAGACTGTTGCCAATATTTTGCAATAAAACACACCCCCCGCCAGCACACAGAGAGGAGCACCAAACAAACGAAAAAAAAGGTGCACGAGCGAGATGATGTGTTGATGGCAGATACGAGTGAGGAGGAGTAGGAGTAGCTGGCATTACATATAGCATAACAATTGAAAAACACTCGGCAAACTGAAATCGAGCTCAAGTAAGTAACTTTCCGTCACAATTGCGCCTGCAGCAGCAGCAGCAGCAGATGCTGCCCATCTTCGGATTGAGAATGGCAATGGTTTCCTCACCTAGTTTTTCTGCTCCTACTGCTGCTCCTTCGCTTTTTTCCTGATAACTTTCAAATGCAATGCCGTTGCCGCAGGCTGTTATGGCATGGCAATAATGCAAAACACAACTGTTCGCAGGGTAGGGACATGGTGGTGGTGGCAAATTCTGACGTTCAATTTCTCATAAAAGTTTTCCCATGGCAGCTGAAGCAACACCAAGGAACAACGGCAGCAGGACAAGCTGGCAGGAAAGTACAGTACAGACACATATATACAGAAATATATGACACACAATTCAAACTTGGGAATTGCATTGCATGTTGCTGAATTTTTGATAAAAACCTCGAACTGGCATTGTGGGCGGAATTGATGATGCCATCAGCCGGCAGACGCGAATCCAGGACTACTTCTAGTTCTCAAAAAAGGCACAAGTTCCAAAGTATCTTTTCAAGTATTTGGTGACTGAGTGCACTGAGAAAAAGATAATTACGGCTTAAATCAGTCGTAAGACATTTAATATGTCAAAGATTCTGGTTTTAAAGTTATATTTTGGAAAAGGATAGCGAATAGAGATATATATGGAGGGAAAAGTATAGTTTTAAGTATAAATTCTTTACTTTTCCTACCAAAATATCTTCCTAATGCAGCCAGAAATACACTGAAATTCAAATAAGAAACAAGTTCTACTTCTGATGCCATTTTAGAGATTTATTTTTAATTTAACCCTAAATCTTGTATATAAAATCCGAATTTTCCCTGATGATAAATGTTTTCTCTCTGTTATATCGCATAAAATTCTACGTTTTTTCTCCTTTAAGACTGTTCACTAAAAGTAGTCAGAACAGTGCTTGCATTAAAATTAAAAACACTTCCTGGCGAGAGCCGGAATCAGCGGTAAAAGAGCCGCGCAATGGCAGACCAAGCTGCTGTAGTCACGCTCCCATTTACAGTTGTTCCAGCCAACCGCTTGCGGCAACGCACAACTTCCGGTCGGGATGTTGGCCATTTTGTTTTTGCAGGCACGCGTTCGTTGTCGTCGTCGTCGTCGTCGGTGGATGGATTTGCGGCCCACCGCCTGCTCGCTCCTCGGGGAACGAGGGCTTTAGCGTTGGCATTTCATTCAGGATCCAACCCAAAGGACTCACTCACTCGGTCGCTTGTGGGACTTGGCTTAGAGGTGTCAACGATTGCCGAGTGATTCGTGATTCAGGTCCCCAGGCAGGCCTGCCGCCCCCTTGCTGAGCCCATAAATATGTTAATCATAATGAATTGCAATTGAAATTGCAGTCCCAGGATCATTTCTCTTGCTTAGCATTCTTTTTTTTTGGGCTACAGCTAATTAATGTAACGACTTTTGGCAACTTTACAGTTAATGCAAAACACAGACAGTCGTCAGCTTCTTGGCTTCCGCAATGCGCTTTAACTTCAAACCGAAAAGGAAGAAAAAACAACAGAAATTGTAATTTTAATTAACCTCGCTGCCATATGCCAACCGCAGAAAAAATTATGCAAAAAGAGAGAGCGAGAGAAGACAGAGGAAAAATTAAATAAATAGAAGGGAACCCCGGCGGGCGGGCACATCAGATTAAAAAGTAAACTTTTTAATAAAAATCACTTTAGCATTTCATTTGCTTTCACAAAATGAAGAACCCGAAAAAACTTTGTGGTAAAATTAAAAATACTTATTTATGCAGCCGAAACGGCGGCAGCAACAACAGCAACAACAACAGCGGCAGCAGCATAAAATATGAATAAAATAATGAAAAGAAAAAGGGAAAACGGGAAAAATGTTTGCTTGCTCACAGCAAATAATGAAAAGCGCTCTCATTGTGGTTTAAAAAAGCCAGAAAGAAGAGAAAAGGCCAAAGAGCTGCGAATGCAGCCGAGGAAGATAATACATAGAAATTTATTTGTATGAAATAAGGGGCAGGACCAAAACAAAGGCAACAGCAACAAATTTGCATATTCGCAACGGCACGGCGGACCAGTAACTTGACGAAAATTGTTCAAGGCAAAAATATAAAAGCTTGGCCCGGGCCTAAACAAAGCCAAACAAACAAAGTTTTGCCCCAAAGATTGCCTCCTTTATTTTCCACAGCCTTGTGTATATGTATATATTTTATTACTCTCCCGCCCCCGTTGTCCTGGCTAAATCACCACTCAAAGTGAGTGAGTCGGAGTCCAGAGTCCGAGCAAGTGAAAGAAACGGATTCACTGCAAATTAAACACGAAATTGAATTCTGCTCATCATAATTTCCCCGAGGACGCTTATTAGGCAGGCAAAGGAAAAGCCGGGAAAGCCCCAAAGAATTCATTCTCCCTCCTTTGAATGTCGGAATTCTTCCTGCTTCGACGCTGTCATGAGTGCAACTGAGACCAGAGCTCTGTTCTCTTCTGTTATTTTCTGATTAGGCCAGGGAAGAGAAAAAGCCGGAAAAGCGACTCGGCTCAGACACACACACATGCATAATCCGGGGGGAAATTGACAGGGGCGGAGGGTGATCAACTATGCATAAACTCATTTGGCAGGTCGGCGCGGAAATGACGAGGTGCTAGCTGGGAAAGTGGGGGTTATATAAAAATATGGCAAGAACTTTCAACAGATAAATAAACGACAACTCAATTCCGTTTGCCTGGCAAATTAACTCGGCAAAGAACGAATCAACAAATAGAAGAAGGCACAACAAATGGTCCAATCATGGCAAAATATTTGCCAACACGAAACATATTTAGCTCGGCTCTTAACCACATACATTTGGCCCCAGGCATGCCAAAAACCACGAGCAAACATGCAACCCGGAGAAGAAATGTTGGGGTGCAAAATCCACAATAATAAAAAAGAAAGAAAAATAAAAAAAATACAAACAAACTCCCAATGAATCCATTACACTTTGAACTCACTCCCGCCGCCCTTTCGAATCAATTGAATTTCGACTTTTTAGCTGGAAGCAAACTAAAACTTTATCCCCAAGTACACAATGCCAAATGCCGTGGCCATGGCCAATTATCAAACAAATAGCATGGATAAGAAAATTTGCTTGCCAAAGTTTTCCCCAGTTTTCCCAGTTTTTTTTTATATATATGTATGTATATATAGTGGGGGAGGAGGAGGAAAAGTCCACGCCACTTACTATCGAAAATCAAGGAAATAACTCCCTGGAATACAACAAAGGAGAGCCGGTGCTGGTGATGGCCAAAAAGTTTTATTCCAACTCCCCGCAGTATTTGGCATAAAGAAACTTCCCTCGCATAGGGGTTGGTTGGTTGGGCATAAGCACTTAGAGATACTAAGCAAGCAACCCCCAAGCCTCTAATTGAAACCTAGGCAACGACGAGAGAACTTAAACTTTTGCGTAAAATGCAATTAAAAGCAGCAGCCAGGCATCAGTTAGAGACGGATTTTTGCTTAATCTTCTGCATCAGTTTGTCCCCAGACACGGGACCATCTCACATCCTCGACTTTCCCTTAGCAGGACAGCCTCTTGGCCGGGCCAAGTTCCAGCAGTAGCTGCTAAGCAATTGTTGGTTGTTTGGTTTCTGGCAAACTTTCGGCCTAAAAGCAAGCCAATTCGAAATGTTATTTACGCACAACAAATTAGAACATCAAGGCAGCGGCTGTGTAGATTTTTGTCTGGCAAAAATTATAAGCCTGCCGCAGGCCAGGTTACACAAGTTTTGATAACCAGCAGAAGGAAGGAGGCCGAGTCGAGTCAGGCCGAGGTTTTTAGTTTATAGTTTGCGGCTTTTAGATAATGCAAAAGTTGTAACTAGGTGCGGCCTCGAGGCGTCGTCCTTCCTTTAGCTGGGGAAAACTTTCCAAGCGAGAACGATCGATAAGCAACAAAGTATATATATTCCATTCCGTTCAAATTACGCCAAACGCCTGCTATTCAAGCTGAAGCGCCTTAATTAAGGGATTAGTTTCGCATTGAAAGATAGAGAGTGTGTTCTGAAATCCTTTCCCCTTGATCTGCTGTGGCCAAGCCACATTTATCATTATTTTGCGAAGCGAAAACAACTTTTGCCAACGAACGAACCCAATCGAAGCGAGAATTTCACTTGGCTTTCGGTCGAATTTTTCACACTTCGATACTCGCAATTGAAATAGAAATGCCAGAATCGAAAATGCTATAAAAAATCAATTAATTTTGCACTTCACACGCACACGAGCAGAGCGAACAGAGCGAACAGGGAGCTCCTCTGTAAGCCAAATCGATTTAGGGGGAAGTAGAGTGGCGTACAGGAAGTGTTGATGGTCTTGGCAGGCCACAACGGCAACGACGACGACAACGAAATGAAGACACATGTTCCTACAATAATATTGAGCCAGCTCTGTATGCCACCCGTTTCCCTTTTCCCTTTTTGGTGACACAGTTTCCTTCTGGGTGACTTGACTTTCCCTTGGAGCCCATCGAGTCACGTTTTAGGGCCCAAACAAGACTAGCATTCGATTATTTTCGTAAACTCAAAAGTTTTCCTTGCCCATTTGTCTTAATAGAATTCTTGGGCTTTGTCTTGGGCAATTGGGTCGAGAGAGTCTTATAAGACGGTCTGGTCTGACTCTCCTCATAACCCCGAGTTAATTAGGAGGAAGGACTGCCACTGCCACTGCACTCGGTCGCTTGATTTTCATTTAATTGCACATGCCGGCATATGTCAACAGGAGGAAGCAAAGCCTCGCTCTGGAAAATTTGTAATGATTGCATTCGGTGCGGGACCAGCTTAAGTGTCAGCAATTAGAAAAACTTTTCCACAGCCCCAGCCCCATGGCGTTGTTGGTGTGTGGGGAGTGTGAGTGTGTATCTCTCTGTTAATTGGATTTTTCTCACTTCGTTTTTCGCTTCAGAATCAAGAAAAATTGAGCAAGGAAACTGAGCTTTTGCTACTTAAGGACCCGACTTACGCACCAACAAGATAAACGAAAAACAATAAATAATGCAAATATTTCAACACAACCGAACAATCAACAATCGCAGGAACCAACATAGTTAGGGGTTTTTTTTTTTCTTTTTCTTTTTAACGAAAATTAATGAGAAGGTAGAGATGATGGTTGGGAGCAGGAGGAGAGATGGTGGTATTTCTTTTGGGGGATTTTCATGGGGAGGGGAACACAACATTTGTCAGCTAAACAAACTACAAATGAATAGGCGCCTTCTACTCACTGTAGGGCTGAGGTCGTGTACCGTATAGTGGCTCCTGCAGTAATGGCGAGCGGCCATTTCCAATCTCCTTAACTGAAATGAGATAAGAGCAAATGGCAAACAGTTTGCGCGTGATAAATGTATCCACAAATTTGTTGAATTTCTGTTTGGTTTGTTGTATCTTTTGGTTGCTTGGTTGTTGAGTTTTTCTTGTTGTTGTAGCTGTTGTTGATGTTGTTGATTGGTTGGTTGGTTGTTTAGGCATTTGTTCTTGTTGTTCTTGTTGTTGTTGTGGTGTGTGTATCTATGACCTTGCTTGCTGCCTCTTCAATTTCTTTATGCCAATTTTCGTTTGGTTTCCACTAAAAGCTAACTAGGAAACAGGCGAGTATGTTTGATTTCCGGTTAACCTCGAAAACACAACTAGGAAAGTCTGTAGAGAAAAACCAAATAAAGAATAACCGAGCAAAAAAAAAAAAACGGGTACAAAAAGTTTTCCCATACCGGGAATCGAACCCGGGCCTTCTGGGTGAAAGCCAGATATCCTAGCCACTAGACCATATGGGAGCCACAAGTGATGGCATCCCAAATCCATATTTCTATACTTTTTCCATATATTTCCTCTGCTGGTTCATAAATAAATGCAGGCTAATGTTTATGGATTGTTCAGCTGCCGAGCGTTATTCATTGCCTGCATGTCGATGAATCAGTTTTTATATAATGTATAGTAGAACGCAAAAAATAAAGGCCAACCAACGGGTATTGAGGCAGGTCAGAGTCAAACAAGCTATCACGAAAAAAAAAAAAAACACTGAAGCGAACAAGCTTATATAATACATTTAAAGTGGATTAATTTATGACAACCACACACTCGGTTTAGCGAGATGAAATGCACATCGATGAGCCAGCCATACGTCACGATACGTCGAGATAAAAGGCGACAGGCCCCATAAATCAAGAGTTGCCTCACTACGCAAGATAATCGAGGGTATTAAGAGAAGGGATCAGAGAGAGAGAGAACAGGGAACGCCATCTAGCCGAAAATCCACCAAAACAGTCACAACTTTATATGTACAACATGTGTTTATGGCGAATTTTCGCCAACTTGCTGGGCTGCTGTGCTCGTTCACACGATTCGGCCAAGTTTCAGGGCCAACTTCTAGTGCCCGTTCTGACCAAAAAGCAGCAAAAGCAACAGCAGCAGCAGCGACCCCAATAACTGCATATACACCTCTAATGGAATGGCCCAACCGAGTTGTTTTTCAGAACCTGTTTAATTTATTTGTATTTATTTGTTCTCTCGCTATATATATTTTTTTTTTGGGCAGCAAATGCAATTAATTTTTATGTACAGCATTTTGCGTTTGTTTTATTGACTTTTTATGGTTAAATGGACTAATGATTTACATCGAGGAGAAGTTTATTTTACGGCCAATGTTAAATCAAATCAAGTGGATGATGTTGTTTGTTGCTGTGGAGAGAATTAATCGACCATTGTGATTTGTAGGTCCCCATCTATCTAAGCCATTTCTGTGCCACAAAAGGAACTTAACTAATTAATGAAAACTTAGCTAAGCTTAAATTCTTAAAAGGATACATAAGTACATATGGTGGAGGTAGATGGGGTTTCGTAATCAACCATAAACCAGGTTCTTAGTCTTATTATTTCAAAATGCGAGAGAGTTTCCTAAGACGTGCTGGACTTTAGACATTTTACAATTGCTCGGGGGACTTTTACTGAATTTGATTTGGTTTTTATTTGTTTGTTGCACTTACAAGCTATGAAATGGTTTGTAGTTAGACATAGAGTTAGATTAGAGTGCTTCAACTGACTCACCTCCGGCACAGTCGCTGTGTAGTCGACGCCTCTCATCTCTCCACACCACCTCTGAGACACAAAGAAGAGAACCAGGGGGGTTTCTGTGTGCCTACATTACACATGAAATGCGATGGTATCGAACCGATACCGATACCGATACCGACACCGATACCAACCGACTAATACCACCAGCGTACAATACAACTCTCTCTACAGACCCCGAAATCAGTAGCGATAATAATACGAGCATATATATGGTATAGGCTATATTGTGGCTGACATAACTTTGAACAGATCCCAATGGAAAAATGTTTACTTAGTCGGTTTTTGGTTTTATTTATTTGGTTTTTTTTTTTAAATTATTTCTTTTGTTTTATGTTCCTTTCAACAAAATTGTAAATTAAATAAACTTCAAGTTGGAATTGAAAGCTGTGGTTCATGGCATATATATGATAAATATAACAAAAATTATATGTATATATATTTTATACATGAGATCCATCAGGCAGTTCTCTAGTGTTTCTTTCGATTCGGGACCTCTCTCTTTCGGGGTTTCTCGAATTACATATCGTCGGATTGTCTTCGGTCAACATATTCAGGCACAGCAACAACCACAATTGGCAACATATATATTTATGTATATATCTCTTGTTAATTCCGATGATATTCTCGATTGGTCTTGATTCTGATTCTTGCTCTTCAGTTTTATGCAATGGAAATTCAAAAACTCTTGCAACTTGGGCCGTACGTCAAACGACATGTATTTAGTTCAAGGATCTGTTCAAATACGACTTCGCTTTATAACGACTACTAATCGCTGGGGTTGTAATGGCAGTTGTACTAGTAGCATTAGTAGTAGTATTAGTGCTGGTATTATCTGTGATGCAGGTTTCGGAAATTGGGAGCTTCTGCGCTCCATTATTGCTGCGGCGCTGCGATGATCCTTTTCCATTTCTAGCCGCTGCCTCTGCCGCTGCCGCTGCCGCTGCCGCCGCCTCCTTGTTTGATTTTCCGCCGCATTTTCCCAATTTTCCGCTCGCTCCTCGGCTGCATCATCAAGTGCAACAACAACAGTGCCTTGCATTTGCATCTCTCCTGCACACAGACAAACACAAGCGAGATAGAGATAGATAGTAGATAGTGTTGGTTGTGATTTATTTTGATATTTTGATTTTTGATAGTGAGAGAGAGAGACAGTGAGAATTCTTGCAAAATTTTTAGTTTGTTTCTGCGAGTTGTTTTCGTTTTTTGTTGTGATGCTTGGTCCTGCCCAAAGAGTTATTTCTTAAATACATATACATACATATACATATATATATATATATATCTATACTTTATTATTTTCGTGGTTCTGTTCTGGTCTCTATTTTTATTTTTATTTATTTTTTTGCTTTGACTTGATTTGGTTGTATAGATTGCATAAAATTGAATGGTATTTGCAAAAGAATTTGGTGCACATTCTTGCTAAGATTTTAGATTTTAGATTTGATTTTGATTTTGATTTTTTTTTGGTTGCATTCTGTTGTTGTTGTAGCTGTTGTTGTTGTAGTTATAGTTATATAGTAGTAGTATCAGTTGGTTGTTTATTCTGTAGATGTTCTGGTTGGAATACTGGTTGTCTTTACTTGGGGAGAATATATATATTAAGATATATCTATTTCGAGGTTCATTGATCTGATCTGGCACTTGTTTACGCACACAGAGACGCACACATACACAACAAAAATTGGGTTAGTAGGGTTGCAATACATGAGTACTTCTTCCGCTCGATTCGCTCTCGATAGACTTTATAGATTTCTGCTGTTTGCCCGGGACATATATATTATTTTTAGTTAGTAGTAGTAGTAGGCGGGCTATTAGTTTTTGGATATAGCTTTTTGCAGGCAAGGCAGGCAGGTGGGTGGCGGTGGGCAGGGGTAGTAGTAGTAGTAGTAGTAGTAGTAGATGGTATTACGAGTAGTTTTCTAGTAGTTTTGGGACCGACGCAGGGATGCTATAGGTTTAAGCTACTCATACGGCTCTAAGCTTTTTCCGTGTGCTTGTTTGTTGGCTGTTGTTGTTGATGTTCTGGTTGTTGTTGTTGTTGTTGTTATTTGTTAATCGAAACCATAAACTGTTGTGAAACAAAAAGGTAAATCATTAAAATAATGGTGAACATAATGGAGCACATAGAAAAAATCAAGAGGGTACGAGTACAATTAGTCATAGGTTTGCTGTTAGTGGTGAGTTAGTTATAGACTCCTCCGACCAAGTTTTCCTTTCATCTTCTGCTCGATATATATTATTATTTTATCTTCGATAGAGAGTGCAAGAGAGAAGCTTCGTGGATATTGTTGTTTATTTGTTAATTTATGTTTGCGTTTTGTTGATTTAGTTTTTGCATATATATATATGATATATAAAAATATATATCTATACGGTTGTTTCTTGTTTCTTCTTGCATTTTCGACTTTGATTCAAGACTCTTTTTTCGTTGGAATACCCCTTTTTGTTGCTGGATGTGGCTGTTGTTGTAATTGTTGTATTGGTGGTTGTTGTAGTTGTGGTGATTTTGTTGTCTTATAATACACAATGTACATATGTTGTTTTTGGTTTCTTCTCTTTCTTTTTTGAGTGGCTTTCGTTGACATATTTTACAAGTGTGGTTTTATAAGTTGATTTTAGTAGTTTTAGCAAATATGAAATATAGATCTTGTTGGGTTAATTGTTCAGATTTTGGTTTTAGTAAAGACGCATTTTGATGTGTTGTTGTTGTTGTTGTTGTTGTTGTAATAGTTGTTGTTGTAGTTGTTTTGATTGTTGTTGTGTTGCTTGCTTTTTTTTTTTTTGCTGGTGTGGTTGTTGCTGCTGGGATCTTGACAAATGGTTGCGATTCGTGTCGACAGGATAAAATTTAACTGAACTGAGCTGAGGACTAAACGTTGCTTGCTTGATTCGTTGTCACTTTTTTTTTTTTATTCACTGGCACTTTGTTGTAAATACTTTTTTTGTATTACTTATAAAAATACTATACAAAAGAGCCCAGATATTTAAGATTTCCCCTTGGGTAGTCAAAGATATGTTGCTGATATCGAATAAGAGGAAAGTGGTATTCGTATGTTAAGCTAAGCTAGGCTTAAGCTAGGATATTATTTAGTATCTAGAGAGGGAGCATAGCGAGCTCCTCTATGAGCCGTGTTTATGCGAATGCCAGTAGTGGTGTGTATATAGATATGGGTGATTCTGTGCGGTGATAATGTCTTAGTTTAGTGTGTATATAATGGCGACGAGAACTCATAAGATCAAGGCAATCAAGCTATTGCAATAAAAATATTTTCTTATAATTAGCCGGAAACCGAAACGGATGCGGAAACCGAGACTCAATCACGATATTATGATAATGCTAAAAACAACCCGCAAAAAGTTCATTGCAATGGGACACTGAAAATGTATGGCTTAGCCCCAAAAAGTTGGTCGTTGCCATTATGTGGGCGGCAATAAAAGCCATTTTAATTGGTTCTAAATGAGTGAGGTCCACGCAATTGCACAGACAAGACATAAAATGACGCCCATAAATGTGGTGCTGCTACGTGGGAGTCGGTCAGGAAGGGTTTTTTGGGCAAATAAAAGCTTATATCTGATCGAGGGCACAGAGGCCAAATTATTCACACTGATTACATGAAGTCTTGGCATAAAATAAACCATGCTGAAAGAGTAAACCGTTATAATTAGGATGTATTAGATGGGCGGAGCGAATGGCACCCAGCCACCCACAGAAACACACACATTTATGTAGAGACACACATTTGCCGGAGGCCCAGGGACCAGGGAGCATATGGAGGACACTAAAAACAAATTGGGGGTCCAGAATGGCACGGGGCTCAAGATAAAACGAAAATAATCAGCAGGCAGTCAGGCCGAAGGACTCCAACACACACACAACACACAGACAGACAGATACTTGCGGAAATCGTAGTGTCATAAAAATAAATAACCCAAGGAGGCCTCTGGTGGAGGCACCACCACCCAACACCCAACACCCAACACCCACACCCTCATGTTGATTTAGGATAAAGTAAGCAACAAAAACGAGAGTTCTTCGATAGCAATTTAAATAAATAAGAACGAGCCTACGAATATCCATCCAGCCATAATTGAAATCACTGGGTAGGAGCCCGGCGAGTTGCCAACGTGATTTGCATGCGTGTTAGTGCCAGCCAGCGAGTGCGTATGAATAATTTATGCGCATTTAATTCGATTGTTGTGGCAGAATCACAATCGGACGGGGGGAGGTGTCACCTGACTCAGACTCTGACTCTGCCTCTGTAGAGCCAACATAATTTAATCATAAACATAAAATAGTTTTGTCATGTTTTATTATTCAACTGCGGGGGTCGCTCTTTTTAATGGCCTCCATTGCGAGAAAGAGGAGTCGTCTCTTCAGTGGCGGTGTCCCTCGTTGTGGCTTTCTTTTTATGACATTTGGCATTTCCCTTCTCTGGCAGTCCTTTTGTCTGCTTTTTTATTTGTGGCTCCCGCCTTTTATTGAAATTTTGTTTGTTTGTTGTTGCCAGAAGTAAGGTAGCAACCGAGTCCCTGCCTTATCCCTGTTCCACTTTCTATGATTGTTATTTTGCTGCTGTTTCCGTGCATTCGGAAATAAAATAAATAATGACTGCCATTACGGTGCACGTTTTCTACCCCCGGGGAGAAGTTTTCCTTTTTTTTTTTCATGACATTTCTGTGGTTAATTATGGCCAGGTTCTTTGTGGTTATCTGAATACGCAATCAAGGTCCAAAATAGGCTACTAATTTTGGGGAAGGGAAAGGGGATCATGTGCCGCCCATTTTTTATAGTAGAAGGAGATCTCCTCAAAATAATCCTTAGTCATTCGTTGCCTGCAATTTTCCGCACAATTTTCCCCCTGAGCTCGTAACAAAAGTGTCTCTAATCAATTCCAGCAGAAGGGCTGCTATTCCTCAGCCACAAAACCAAATTAACTCGGAGACAAACTAACCGGCAAAACGAAACTGTCACTTGGCATCAGGCGGTGGAAAAATCGCTGGAAAATGCACGTAGGTTTGTCAAGTTGCAGGAAAAAAAAATCGAACGTCCTTGAGCCAAAAGTGCGCTAAACCAGCCAGAAAGCAAAAACAATTTGCAGCCAAATAAAGGACAAGAAAGAGAACATCGCGTGACAACACGAAGGAAGGCGAACACCGCGACTACTGATGAGCAGGAGGAATCCAACCAGGAATCCATCTAGGCGCCGCAGGCGAAAGGATAACCCCGGACGGAAGACGCAGCCACGCCGGATGACAGCGAAATGAGTGGAAAATTAACAAAACGCGCATAGATAAAGTGCACGAAGGATATGGTAATACAGGTAAACCTGCTTACAAGTGAATGCATCATGGACTTAATTTAATTTCGAGAAAGACGAGAGCAAAGTTATTTAGTTCCCCTTGAGAGAGCTCTAGGCATCACATTAAGTTGCTTAATTTTGTCCCAGTTATGGACGCCCAACTGTACTCTCAACTTCTACCCATAAAATATGCACAGCCGTGGCGGTTGTCAAATGCAAATGCAAATACAAATTTTCGGTGTGTAGTTGATGAAGTTTCAGCTGCAGCAGGAGCAAAGCTTCCTTGACAGCTAGAGGGAAGGGAGCATGGAAGGATGAAAGGATGGTGAATTGGCGGACGGGTGGGTGAGCACTCAAGTCAACTTGTTAAAAACTTCTTTGCTACTTTGGTCGTCCAAACCAAGCAGCCAGCAAGCCAACCACCCAGAGCCAGTCATTTCGAATGCTTTTTTGGAGACTCTTGTTTACCCAAGGCGGTGTCCTCGTTCTATTTCACGTGCTGGCATTTTGTATCGATTGCCTCGACGACGACTCCTTTGCCCCGGAAAAAGGTAAAGGAAAGCCACGAGACGGACACAGGAAGGGATAGCTACTGCCGAGTGGAAAACTGTGAAGGGAAAAAGCGTCGAGGTTGAGCGCAAAATCTTATGCAAATATTATGTTTGCATTTTCCACTTTATATTTAACTTGCCTCACTTCACTTTTTGTTTTCCTTTTGCCCGCTGTCGATGTTCTTTGCACTTGTTATTGTTGTTGAGACAATATAAAAGTCCAAGTCGGGTCGAAAATGACGACGAGGAAACTAAATTGCGGGCGTGGATTGTCACTTGCTACGATTTTAATGAATTCTATTGATTTTACGACAGGCAAGGAGAAAGAATCCATTTTTCCCTAAGGCAAAGGTGGGTGAAAAACTGTCATTCAAGTTGGTCGGTACTGTGGTGACGCGGGAAGTAATTTAAATATTGCATAAACTCCCTACCCTCCAAGACGATTATAGGCTTTGTATTGAGTATCATTAGTGACCGAAACCAATTTGCCTTGCACGCTATTGCTTGAGCTATTTCTGGTTTTTAAAAAGCCTATAAACTGTATTAAAATTTTAATTTCAAGGACTACATTTCCTTAAAAGAACTACTAACGAAATATGGAAAGGAAATCGTAGGGAAAGAACTATAATTTGTACAGTTCCTGGTAAATCCCATTCAAAAATCAATTAATTATGGCAAGCTCACAAAAGTGCAATCCTTTTAACAGATGGAACATGATGAAAGGACCCCCCACCTTCGACTGGGAACTACAGTGTGTGTGTGGGGCATGTTCATTATGCCGGACACAAAGATAGTGCCGGGCCTAATTTACAAGTTGCCAGAGCAACGCCCACGCCCTCGTAATGTTGTGACGGCAAATGGGGCTGTAGTTCGTTGCCGTTGTTAGCTAACACATCTCTCTCAGCATCTCCATCTCCCGCCCACTGATTTCCTCACGGAGGCGGCGCCAAGTTCATTCAGTTTTGCCATTCATTGATGGCAGGAGATGCAGCAGCAGGAAGGGGAGGAGGAGCTGGAGGCTGGTTGCGGCAGACTTTTGGCCTCCAAATGGAAATGGCAATACAACAGGGCGGATGAGTGCTGTGTGCAGCACAGAGGATCAGCCAAAGTTGAGAAGGGGAAGCAAAAAAAAAACTGGCTGTCTGAGTTATTGTGGCTTTGTCCCTTGGTTTTCCCTTGCCAGCTGTCCGATGCTGATGCTGCTGCCGCTGCCGCTGCTGTTGTTGCAACTTTACTAGCTGTTGTGGCAGCGTTGACACTTGGCAGCCACGTTAGCAGTGCGTTGGCCCGGCCAGGATCTGCTGGCAGCTCAGTTATTCGGCCTTTTTTTTTTGATGTGGCCCGTCGTCTGTCGACCTCGTCATCGTCGTCGTCTTCTCTCCAGCAGCCGCAACAGCAGCAAATTGCCTGAACAACAAACAAACGACACTCGACGGCGAGCGGCGACAAAACGTTGACAGTGCAGACACCACCGGCGTCGCCGCCGCCTGGTTGTCTGGCGTGGAACAGCCGGGCAAAAGCATTTAATTTCATTTTTATTCAAAGTGAAATATACAAATTAAAAATGGCATTTAATGCGCAACTTTGTCGCCCGTCATAAGCACTGAGACATGTGAAATGTGGCAGGGGCACAGGCACAGGCAACGGGCAACGGGCACCGGGCGCCAAGCGTGGGTGTGGCACGAACAGGTGGCATCAGTCGAGTGTGTGTGTTTAATGAGCTCTTGAGTATCTCTCGAGTATCGTTAAATGCTTGATATAATGAGTTCTGGTCTGGGTTTTGGGGTTCTGGATTCAGTGTGTGTGTTTGTGTATTAAGATCGCGAGAATGGGTTAATAGGGGATGCTTCTTGGGGACTACGGAAAACAACTAAAGATGATGCACAGCCTGGGATATCACGCATACGCCATGTTCATCAGCTGCCTCACAACGCCAGCTAAAATATATGGTACATGTAGCAAAAACGGTTGCAAAGCCAAAGGAGTTCTATACAAAACAGGATCACATATCGTCGGCATTGTTCAGGAATCCAAACTATATATATATTTGTTTTACACAAAAAGCAATTAACTCTCCGTGTTTTTCTTTCTCTGTGTGTTTCGAGTGTGTGGGTGTGAAAGAGTATCAATGGTGTCTGTGTGTGTGGTGTTTGTGGGCGACGGTGTGTGGGTGTGGGTGCTCGAGTGTCGATGTATTCGGTGCATTGCTTATAGACTATTTTAGAAGAAGGTAGTAAAAAATTTGAACGCACTTGGTAGAATCTCACCTGTGCTCAGCGTATAGTCCCAGCTGGTATCGGGCTCATTCTTATATACGTTTAACTTTTCCGGCTGCAATTATATTCAGTATATACATATATTATTTACCATTATTCGTAGCATTATTAGAGAGGCCTCCCCTTACCTTGGCATAATCAATTTTCAAGGTGCAGCATCCAGCATAGATATCGGCTCCATTCAGATTCTCACGCGCTCTTGTGGCTGCATCTAAATTATCGAACTCAACCATGGCCTGAACGCCATTCTTTTTGAATATGACAATGCGCAGCACTTGGCCATGTGGATGACAGATTTTGTGCAAGACATCCTGGAATTAATTGAAAACAAAACGAGAAATTAGAAAGGAATAAAGGGTGCACTGAAAGAAAGGGAATAAGGTTATATTTCCAGCAGGAAATTCATGGTTAAAAGGAGGATTTTTGTTTTAAATAATATCTAGATTAATATTAGGACTAAATCTTTATAAAATACTCATAAATGTTAAGACTTTAATAAATATATGACATAAAAAACCTCACAAAAAGGTAACAAAATTCCCAGAAAAGTGTAAAGTGTAAACCTCGTGGGTGTACAACATCAGCAATAACCACTTCTTGCCCAATTGATCAAAGAGCCAGGTGAATGAAGATGGTTAATTGGAAATGAATGATTTTCCAATCACTCGTCCACTCATCGTTTTCCAAGTGACCAGACCAGCAAAGCTGTTGTGCTATATTGTGGTGGACAATTTCAGTCCGTTTACACACCATTTTATTTGTGTGTTTGCATTTGTCTCTGGCATAATTGGAATTTCCCAGTCGTCTCATTCCTCGCTCCGAATGTCAGCTGTGTGAAGCTCAAGAACTCATTAGCATAATTTAATAAGCACTTTCCGCTGTACTATGCCAAAGAAATTTCCCAATTAACATTCATAAATTTTCGGAAATTACGTTAATGAGTTTCGAGTGTGCAGAGCCAGCCTGCTGGCCTGCCAGGAGCACCAAAAGCCAGGGCGTGTCAAGTCTAGGCCAACAAGAATGAAATAAGAATACCTCTCTCGGCGGCAGTGTCTGGGAATTGATGGCAAATTATAATGAGCATTGGCCGTTGGCATGGAAATTTATGGAAAATTTAAGCCGCCAAATTTTCCTTTACCACGCTTCGAGGAAGCTCTCCTTATACCCCTCCCTCCTTGATATCTGCCAGCAACTTCTATTTATTCATGTTCGCAGATCCTTGTGAGGGAGGCTGAAAGGGGGAGGGCTGCTTAGAGGCTGTAATGGGTTAAATGTTCAATTTGTTGTTACGGGGGAGAAGTGCCAAAGCGGCTTTTGTCTTCGCCTATTTTTTTGTTACTTCGCTTCCCTTCGGGCAGCAGCAATATTTTGTTATTCATGAAATTCATCGATAAGTCCTCTGGCTCATGAAATTTTGAATCTTGTTGAAAACTTTTAACATTGATTTGCATTAGACTTGGCCTAGAAGGAGGCAGGCCGAGGGTAGCCACTTGATTAGACGAAATTCCATCAAATTTTCTATGGCCTCTGCAAATATCCCAGTGGCAAACTTTCGAATGAGGGATGAAGTGACTTTTGGTCGTTAAGATTTTTAAGTGTTGCATGGGATGCGCGATAATGGGGTTTTTTATGGTCTCAACAGAGAAATCAAGTCGTTAATAATTAATTGGTTATTAATTCATATAAAACATGCGTTTTTTGGAAGGCTAAATTACTCTATATAGGTTTAAATATAATATGAACTCGTTTCCTACAGTTTCCTTTCTATAAATCATTTTATAAACCTTCTTGGTGCAATTTTCCTTGCAGATATCCATCTGAAATTTATGTTAAATTTATTTTTACTCTCCCGCAAAGATCATCATCGCCTTTTGCTCTATTCCTACCACGTCATGTAACTGATAGCCATTGTGTGCGTACTATTACTTAATTATTAATGCAGCTGCTAGCTTCCTCCACTTCCTGCTTCTCTCTCTATACATATACATAATTTTTTGTTCATTTTTTCTGCACAGTTCGCACACACTTAACACTTTCCCCAAAGCCTCTCCCTTCTTCCTTGTCACTATCAACCGCAAAAGTTTTCTAATTAGTTTTTGTGAGCACAGTGCGCTTTATAGTTGTGCATTCTGTCCATGGAAATGCAGGAAAAGCGAGCAGAGGAAGTGGACGGAAAGTGTGAGCTGCTAGAAAGGAAGTAAAGTAGAATTACAAAAACTAAAAATAAAAAAAAAGGAAGAGAGCAAGCAAGAGCAGCACTGAAAATACGTTCTTCCCTTACCATCCTGGAATGACATTTTACAATTCGTTGGGAGAGAGAGAGAGCTGCATTTAATGCGATTTGCCAGAGGTCCTGCAGCAGGACAAGCGTCGCAAATGGGAAAAAGTCAACGGAGAGCTGAGAGGAAAAGCAGGAAACTGGGCGACTGTCGCTCGATGGCGCACAAAATGTCTGCAATTATTGTAAATAGCGCAATCATCGAGCAAGTCAAGAGAGAGAGCGTCAAGCGTCGAGCGTCGCATCCTGACGGGACAGGCCAGCCGGAAAAGGCGACGGGAGGGTAGGGAAAAATTACTCCTGTTTATGAGATCAGCTTATTGAATAAATGAGGCGCGTGCTCCGGCACTTGCTCCCACTCATTCACTCTTCCCCTTTTTGCTCTCCTTTGATGGCCATTGGGCATATGAAAGGAAAGGATATTCAAGGCGCTGCCCACTCATTGTTTGCCGGTAATTCGAGTCCATTAGGTGAATGCGAGGGAGCAGGGCAGCTGAGTGATGGGAGCTGATTAGAGCAGCTCCTCGGGGAATCATCAACGTTCAGGGAAAGTGTCAACCCTCGAGGGCACTCGATTGATAAATTGAACAGAGCTCTGTGAGGATTTACTGGACATGTTTGCATTTCCTGAATTTGCAGTAGGTATTTGCAGTAAAAATGAACTTAAGTTTATATTTAGTTATTTGTAGGAAGGATAAACTAAAGTTTACTCTTTGTTTTAATACTTTAGAGTTGCTTATCAATATATATATTAATTATAGTTAATAACTAAATATATATATTATTAAATGGATGTATTTCTAAAATGTAAGAACAATTATGATTTAAACTGTGAAATTATTAAATAAAGAATCTGCTGAGGATGCTAAGCCTTAGCAACACTAAGGTTGTGTTGCCAGCAGCAATTGATGTTCCTCAACATATTTCCAGCTACATTTGCCCAGCAACATTTTCTTGTGCATTAGATTTAAGTTTTTAAACTTATTTTAATGCTATAATTTTTAGTATAAAAATAAGGGAATGAAAACTAATATACTTCCAAAAGTGTATAAAATAGTTTTACCATTCCACAGAATTAAATATGTAATGAAGCGCACATAAAACTAAAAAAATATGGTTCCCATATTTTATTCTTTCCTAAGCTCACACATACTCTTAAAAACACTAAAAATACTGCAATAATAGTTAAAATATAATAATTTCTCCCTCAGATCTCTGTAATCTTCACCAGAGCAAACAAGATTTAGCATTTTATTTTTGAGAAATCAGAGTACAAGCTGATGATGCTGGACAAGACTGAGGGCAAGCAAATAAAAAAGTTCAACATTTCACGAGCTGTTGAAATTAAAAAACTAATCCACAAGAAGGCGAGAAATAAAAATGCAAGCCAAATAAAACACCAAAAAATATACAAGTAAAAAACAAATAAACCGCCTCGGAATGAAAGTATTAATAAACCAGTGGGCGAGGTCGAAAGAGGGGCGGCGCGTTTGCTAGGGCCATGGTACTGGTACTGGGAATATGGTATATATAGCTGGACATTGCGGGGTGGAGCCTGAAACAGTTATTTAAAAATAAGAGCTGAGCTTGCCAGGACGGCGGCGATACATACGTAAAATTTTATGCGCACTATAACTTGTTCGACGACTGGCGGCGGCAGGAACCCCAAAAGAACGTAGGACGTAGGACGCTCTGTCGAGCAGAGCGCGGGAAAAATAAATTAATATTTTATCTAGAGCAGAGATTCGCATGCACTGGCCACGCCCCACAGCCACCCACCCACTGCCATGCATTTTGTTTTGCCGTTTTATGGCCATCATCAAAAGCGCATTAAAATTTTACTAAGGCGTCATGCCGCAGGGGTTGGGATGGCAGCGAAGGGAGAGAGAGAGCCAGCCAAGGGGGCTGATTGTCCAGGCGTGCTAAATATTAAATCAGCGCAATGCCAGCAGAAAAAAAAAAAATAAACATAAATAAAAACACAAACAAAAAAAAAGTATAGGAGGAGGAAAGCCAACGGAGGAAGTATACCGGGAAAACATTTTAAGCGGCTTTCCGCAGGTCCATCAACGTCCTGTTCCATCCATATCACTTGGCACCCCCAACACAAAGGACACAATAATGCCTGCGAAGGGGAACGACGTTGCAAGGAAATCGCATTAAATATTAATAATAATGTGTGCTTAGTTGCGAGATATCAATCCATTTTGTGGTCAGCTTTTGTCCTTTGATTTTCTCACTTTTATGGGGCTTACAATTTAGCAGTTGGAAAAATCGAGGATAAAAACAAAGAAAGCATTGCCCTGAAATTCCTTGAAACGGAACCAAAACAATAAAAATGGCAAAGATAAGCTGGCTGTATGGGTTTCGATATACGTTCAACGGTTTTTATTAAATTAAAAGAAAGCACATTAAAAAACGATTTGGAGATATTTTTATAGCTATTTTGTGTGTGTGTTTTCAACCTTTAAGAAAGCCTAAGGATTATGAATTGAATAATAATTGTACATACAAGGCGTTTAGTAATCTTTACCCTTTTCTAAAATGTAATACGATCTTTAAGAGTTTTGTAATTATATTTTAACTTTTAGGAAATTAATAATAGTATATTCTCCTATATAATCCCATTCAAAATGTGCAATTCTTCAGGCTACAAATTAAAGACTTAACCAAGCCAAAGATTATCCTTAAAATAAGTCCAAGATCCACAAAGAAGCCAAACTTTAATCTTTAAGATTCTCCTTTCAAACTTTTCTTCACTGAAGATTTTGATCAATTGTTTTGGTTTGCTCAGAAACTGGAAGTCATTGAACCAAACGCGAAAAAATAAGAGAAGAACTAACAAACTCGAATTGGAGTTCATTCGCCTTGCAGTTCCCTGTTTTGGTCTCATTCTCCCCAACGGATAACCGCAAAAAAATTCAACAAGTTTTTCGCTTGATGTTGTTTTTTTTTTTAGCATTTGAATTTCTTATTGACCCATTTCTTTGGGGCAAAAAGGCCCAAGCCGAAAACCCAAACAGAACCCGTACCCGAATCCGAACCCGAACCCGTCCAAAGCCCATTAAAACCGGTTTTCAGTCATTTGCAACACTTTCTGGCTGCAGTTGCCCGGGGAAGGTCGCCCAGCGGGGCCCAGGGGAACGGGAATGGATGGATGATGATGGTGGTGGTGGTGCCTCTTGGCCAACTGCATCTCCTGCCCCTTGCCAAGTGCCGTTAGTTGTTAGCCAAAAGCGAGGCAAAAAAAAGAGGCGAAAAAAAAACAAGGAGAATCGCGGCCCTTGAGAGGCAAGTAAGTTTTAACAACTGGAAAGACGGGTTTTTACAATTCGTTCTTGTTTTTTGTGCATTTCCTTTGAAGGCAAGACTTTGAGGATTTGTTAGAGTCGAAAGTAAAGCAGAAGAGAATGAAAACAAAGGAAATTAAATCCTGGCCAAGGCAAAATAAATACCAACTTGGATCTTGCAGATTATATTAAATTTTCAAATATTTGCAGATAGAGTTGATAGAATTGCTTTCCAATTAACATACTGCCGAGTCTTGTGTGTGTGTTATCAGTATATAGATTTTTAATAATCCCAAACAAATGACATTGTAAATTTATGCTGAAAAGCCATCCGAGGGCAAACACACAAATCACAGTGCAATGACGACGTGTCACATCAGCGGCAAAATTGTTTACAAATATTTTGCTATCATTTCGATTTCCCATTCCCATTTTCCATTTCCCATTTCTATTCCGTTCTCATTTCCATTCGCGTGTGCACAAGCCCCACTCCCAACAAATTAGCATAATACAAATTATCAAAATTGAAAAATCGCAGAGGCATAAAATATGCATACATTTGGATGGAAAAGCTGACGTGCCTGAAGGGGGAGTCGTCTTCGCCTGCCACTGGGTGGAAAATGGAAATGGAAATAGAAAAAAGCTAAAAGCGAAAAGCAAATTGGAAAATTTGTGTGTGAAAGTGACCGAGCGAAGCATGCAACGTGGAAAATGTGAAGCAGAAAGAGAAAAGCCGAGATGTTGAGACACTTCCGGCGGTTGGAAAAGTGAGCAAAATGTAAATGAGTCCAAAGATGTAGATACTAAACACTGAGGTGGCGGCAGCAGGAGCGGTGTCAGCAATAAAATATTGCCATTAACATTTAATTGAGGCCCGAAAACGGGGAAACTGCCGGAAAACTCTGCTGTGAAGTTGTTTTCGAGGGCCATCGAGTGGAGCCAATGGATACCTCAATTAAGTGCTATGCTAATGGCTGCAAACTGAGAACCGAAAATTGTCAAAGATCACCCTCAGAGGAATGCAGGGAATTTCAGAGATTCCTTTACTTTAAAGTGGAAATTTGAACGAGAATTTTGGCCATTTTAATTTATTTCTAGCTTGGAAAATTGCGTTGTGCAGCAGTGGAAACTAATGCTGGCTGGGAAACTCTTAGGTCTTTGTATTTTTCTTGGAAACTTTCTAATGGAAAGCAAAGATTAAATTCAAGGAAACAGTGCAATATTTTCAGGGAATTTAGTCGACAATGTTTACTTCTTTTTTATAGAAAAACTTGAGTTTATTTCTTCAATTAAAATAAATTGGAATATAATTTAGAATGCATTTTATGTGTTGTAAGCAAAGAAAATGAAAAGGGGACCCATTCTTTTGTGTTTCAATTACCGGGCTATGGCCAGGCTGTTATCTGTTTAAAGTCTTGGGGGCTGGCAAACAATTCGCAGCTCGATTTCTCTGGTCTCTCCTGACAAATTCGGTGCTTACTCTTATCGCACCTTAACGCGGTGCTTAAGTGGCCATTGCCAAGGCAGAAAAGAGGCTGCTAATTTTTTTCAAGCACCCTCTGCCAACGTGCAAGCTGGGCAAGCAAGCGCGCAGCTCTTCAGTTTCGGTTTTACAACCAATAAAAAGATTTTTATGACCACAAACATTAAAATGTTCAAATTGAAAATAAGCAGAAAACAAAGCACGACACACACACACAGCAACAACAACAAAAGCTAAAACATGAAAGGAGCGGGCAGCAGGAGCTTCAGCTTCAGGCAGAGGAGATACATTTTAAAGTAAATTTATGTGGCACAAAGGCAGCGATGAAAGCGGAGGAGGAAGCGGAAGCAGCAGGAGAGAGCCGGGACAGGACAGGACAGGGCAGGGACAGGGTGGTAAGGTTACCGGGGGCCAGGCTCCTGTCAGTGGCAAACAAAAGTCCAAAGACGCAGCCCGCTTAATGTGTGTGTTTGAAGTTGGCCACCAGGCTAACGCCCAAAAGGAGCAAAAAAAAAGGGAGAAAAAGAGGAGAGCGAGCGGGCAACGAAGCAACAGCCAAGAGCCAACAGCCAACAGCCAAAGGACGAAGACAATGCTGGGAAATTACCAAAGCACAAGAGCCAATTCGAGCATGAAAATGTAAACAAGGCGAAAAGAAAAAGCAAAATCCAGGAGGTGGGCGGGCGAAAATGTGTGTCGCAATTGCTGTACAACGGGGCGGATGAAAAGTGGCAGCAGCAGCAGCAGCAGCAATGCCGCAACAAAATCAACAGTTAGCCAATGAGCCTGAAAGTGGCAGAAGAGAAACCAGAGAGAGAAAGAGAGAAAAGACGGGAAAACAACCCGTTAACACGAAGATGGAGGCAACTCCAGGAGGGAGTTGGGACCATGTAACGACTTGGGCGGCACCAGGTGCTTCTCGGGCTGTCTTTTTGGGTGGCATCCACGTGGACTGCGCGCCAGAAGCTGCACAAGACAATTATAAACGTAATGGCAACAACAGTTAGCCAAGGCACAGAAGACCAACAAAGCCGGAGACCGGAGTGGATGGAAAAGTATCGTTAGTGAGCTGTACCAGAAGCAGCAGCAGCAGCAGCTGAACGCATAAATTCTGTTCAACAATGGCAGGGTGGAAAGTGGCAGTGGAAAACCCCGGGAAAACCCTGGGCAAACCGATGAAGATGCTGCGAACATCGCGTAGGTGTTGGTCGTTAGGCTAAAAAGCCAACGCAGATAATGTTCGTCCAGCTATAGCGTTCCCTCTTCCTCTTGTGTATCCTTGGTGTGTGTGTGTGTGTACAGCAAAATGTTGCATTAGAAGAAATGAAAGTGGCGGGTGGGTTGTTGTAACTGTGTCAGGGTTGCAAAGGATTGCAGAGGAAATTAAAAAAAAAAAATGGGGGATTGAAAAAGATGGGCAAAAGGACTCGGAAGGGAAATGGGAAAAAGTTAGGCCAAAGCCAAAAGCAAAGTGCTCAAATTAAATTGAAAATACTGGTATTATAACGTCTTATCTTTGTATTAAAGCCCAAAATTGAAATTTGAAATTTAGAAGAGCATTAAGACCTGACCGAGATTTAATAATAGATAAGGAAGTTTTGTTAAGGAAATAATTGGGGGAAGGTGTATAACGATACAGATTATAA
>JAEIIH010031699.1:0-20246 GCA_018904745.1 Drosophila orosa
TACAACTGATTTTATTAAGTAAAAAACACAACATCCTGTAAGTTGTTTTAAATTTTATTTAATTGTAATTCAATTGTTTGCAATATACATAATATGTAAATAAATAATGCAAATCCAAAGCATTAAAAAGTTAGCTTTCATGGTTAATAGTAAATCAATATAACTTCAGCGAATATTCGCCAGAATCTTTCTTTCGGTTACTAAATTTCTTATTTAAATTTAATTTTGTTTTTATATTCGTGCACTTTGGCCCAACGCGAAAATTGTAAATATTTGCACTTTGTTTTGTTTTTTATTTTTGTTTTTCTTTTTGTTAAGTTTACACATTAACTGTAATGGCCTAAAATATGCTTGAATTCTCAATAACTGGTAAGTTAATACATATATTAGGGTTAGCATTTATGCCACTGGTAAGTATGTATGTCTTTGTTGTATAGCTAGAATAATCATTTGGTCTTGGTTTCAAGCCGCGCTGAAACGCATATGTTTTGTAATTCCATTATCGATAATACTTTGATAAATGTTAAACTCGCGAAAATTGTTGCTGTTGCTTAGGTTACATTGAAACTCGAATTTGCTAAACGTACACGGAGCTGTTCCCGATTGGATCGCTCAATCGAATCAGGAACAGATCTGATAAATTCGGTTTAACGCTAGAAGTGTGTATCTTATATGTTTTTGCCTCATAAGTTTTGCATTATGCAGTATAGTTAACCATAGGTGGTAGGCTTAGGTTGGCTTCGATCGGTGTACAAGTGTTACAGTAGAGTTAGTTTGTATGTTAGTTGGTCAAGAATTCCTTTTGATTCGGTGTGTTTCGGTTCCAGTTTTGGCTGATATGCAATCTTTCGAAAGGTTTGTTGTTGGATTTGACAAAAGAATGGCTTTTTCTAATACGAATTTCGGTATTTTCAACAATCAACGATAACACTAAAATAAAATGCAATGTAAATTCATGTAAATTCAATTGGTTAAATCTAGAAATTAAATTTGAATAACAATTACGAATCCAGCAATTCCAAGTACGTTTTAACATTATTGTCCTCTGCTTTTTGAATATTTCTGTGTGTGTGCGTCAAGTAAATGTGCAATTACAACGATCACAATAACAATTATAATTTAAATGGGAAATGTAATGCCGAAATGAAGGGGAAAAACCGAGCATCGAGTGCATTCGAGGGTATACAGATTGGACAGAGTTGAGTGGGTGCTTCTGCGGTGCAGCTTTACCATTTAATTATGCATATCGTAAAACAAGTACGACGAGAAAGCGCCAAATGCATAATTAACTAATTAATTCAAGTAGTTGCAACACACTTGCCGCGCCTCCTTGTCTACGAGAGTATTTACACTAAAATATCGAAATCACCCAAACGCTGCGTTTAAAATTAGTTGCTGGGCTTTGCCAGGCCCTCCTCCGCCTAGAATCCGCCCCTCCACTACTATCACACGGCTCTGATCTGCTCCTACATCAGGGCACAGCGGTTCCAGCGGGACGTGGCCCTCACGCCCTCGCCCTCGTTCAGGGCCATCGTCTTGGACCTCATCAGGTTGAGATCCGTCCGGATGCTGGGGCGTCGGGCATTCGGTGTTACCACTCCACAGGCGTCGCTGAATCGCCGCTTGATGGACAGGGCGTTCTTTTTGGTTCCGCCCACTGCGGATCCGTGGGGCGGGAGTGGCGAAGGTGCCCCGAAAACGGACACCAGCCGACGGTGGTGATTGGGTGTCATTTCCAGCGGCAGATTGGACACCGTGAACAGCGAGTGGAAGAGGTCATCGATGCGGTAGTTCTGACGCGCCGAGCACTCCACAAAGGTGCAGCAGTTATCCTGGCCAGCTATATAGCCCATCACCTCGTCCACCTGCACAGTTCTGGGAGATGTACGAGTTAGTATTCATTATTTATCTTTATCCTGACTATTATTACTCACTTAAAATCGCGATCACATTTATTGCCCGCCAGAATCATGGGAATCTTCGGAAGACTCTTCTTCTTGAAGCCAGATCCCGGATTGAGCGCTGCCCATTTGGTCTCCAGTATGTTCTCACGCAGGCGAACCACCTCCTCAAAGGACTCCCGGGAGTCCATGCTGAAGACAAGGATGAAGAGGTCCCCTGCAAAAGCACAACCGAAACCCATAAAGGGAGACATTAATCGCCGTTTGATTTAGCAAATGCAAATTTATTGCTTATTTATGGCCCCGCATCTATGACCTACGCACTCGCAATTTTCCAGACACTATATAAAGCGCTCCTGACATCTGAAGCTCATCTCCCCTATGTTAATGTGCTCGGGATTATGCGTGTGTGTGTGGGGGTCTGACTTGTTTAGGGTAATTCGGATTCACCGAAAATCGGGAATGGGAAAATCAATAGCTGCATGCCACTGATACATGAATACCCTACTTATTGTAAGCCATTCATATTTATTTATATTTTCGTACGCCATTATGAGTCGAACTAAGTTCTGGCGAGGGCGTGACTAAACAATAAATAAAGTCTTTTTATTGGTACCCAAAGAGAAATCACGGAAAAGTGTAGAATAAACGAGGAGTTTTCTATATTATGTTCATGGGTTATCTCTCTAAAGGATGTCCCTAGATTATAGTATGTCCCTGAGCCCAATTATATTATCCGAAATATCCTTAACAAGGCTTTAATAAAATATGGCATACATAATTTCTTTTTCGATTAAACCATATTTATTTTCCTTCATAACTGAGTTCTCCTTTAATAAATTATACAAAAACTAAACAACTAATTTGTAGGAGTTTAGTTTCAAGGTCCTCGAACTTAATTATATGAGCAGGTCTCTTAGTTTGAATTTTAACGACACCCTTGGCTTGGGAAAGGAAAGTTACCAGAGCGACCCCGACTCCCGGATATCCCTTCAAAGGGATATGATTTTTATGATAATTTATAGGACATTAAATGGCACCCAATGAAGGCGGTCGACAACTTAAGTGATGGTACGTGCGTTTCTGGCCTGACCCGAATGCCGCACACACATGCAACTATTTGATGGCCAAGACGTCACCGTCACTCACCAGTTAGAAATGACAAACGACGCATTGCGGGAAACGGATGATAGCCAGAAGTATCCAAAATATCCAATTGAAAGACCTCATTCCGTATGCGATACAATTTGCGGTGGAACTCCTCAATGGTCGGCGTGTAGGCCTCCTCGAACCTATTGCCCAGGAAACGTGCCACAATCGACGACTTGCCGGCGCGTGATGAGCTGCACGGGAAATGGAAATTAGAAAACGAGATTGGGTTTGAGATTGTGAATCTGATTGACGCTGGACACTGGCCAAGTCTCTGGTCAAGTCATTTTCACCCCAAAGTAGCACTGAGCTCGATGGGTTTAATATATATTGTGGACTGGATTCATTTGTTTTATAAAGTATTTTTTATAGATTTAATATAAACAAAATTAAAGAATAATATTAAAGAATTATTCTAGGGTGTTCCAGAATTTGCCTAGGTTGTTTTAATCCCTTAAAAATGTCTCTAAAATTATAAAACTTAATTTTGTAGGTACAATACATAGTGTAAATTTATTTTGACGATTTAAAAACCTTTAGCATCCCTATTAGGATTCCTTTTAGTTAGAGTTAAGATCAAGAATAAGAATCAAATAATTCCTTGTGAAAAATGCATTGCATTTTCCTTCTTTATTTTATAAAATACAAATTTATTAGCCACATAAAAGAGAAACGGTTATTGGAAATATTTCTGTGAACATTCATAGCTGGCAATTTCACCTGCAGCAGATGCATTCACCTACCAAATCACCGTGCCACCTTTTTCTGGTGTGCGACCAACGGGTCGTATACGTACCCAAGCATAACGAGGCGATAGCAGTTTTTGGCCGATGGCAGGCTGTCGTCGCACAGCGACAACCCTGCGCCGGGGCCATAGATGAAATCATCCGCCTGCTCGATGGCGTCCAGATTCGAGTGGTGCTCCAGCATGTGGGCCTGATGTAGCTCGGCGGTGGTCACGAGGCGGCTGCTGGTCACGGCTCCGCTATTGCTGCCGCTGGCCGTATCGTCCAGAAAGGTGACCACATGGGCCTGTGGCGGCGATGGCTCATCGGCGGCGCCAAATGAAGCGGAGTGGGTGGCGTTTGGGTGACTGGGGTGGCCTGTACCAGCACCGGGGATTGCACCTGCACCCCTGAAACCGCCCGCTGTGGTGGCGTTTGTCTGTTGATTGCTTTTGCTGCTGCCGCTGCTGCTATTACCGATGATGCTGCTGTTGTTGCAATTGTTGCTTCTGCTGCTGTTGTTGTTGTTGCTGGCGCTGTTATTACGACTAGCTGCTGCTGCTGTTGTTGCCGGGTCACTTAGTGCCACATCCACATAGTTGTTGTTGTTGCTGCGCGCACAAAACCAATTTTTGCAACGATACATTTTGACTGTGTCATTTCCGCCACTTTAACGGTCGTCGTCGTCGTCGTCGTCGTCGTTGTCGTGCCTTAATTTGCGGTGCCCTTGATTTCTAGTTGTTGTCCTTGCTGCTGCACCTGCAACAACCAGCCACGCCGCAAGTCAAATGCACTCGCAATTTGCATTTTCAATCATTCAAGTTTGTCGTTAACAAGCTGGCATTTGCATATGGAGCAACAGAGCGCCTCCGTAATGGTATAACTTTATCC
Source organism: Drosophila orosa (assembly GCA_018904745.1). Taxonomy (NCBI): domain Eukaryota; kingdom Metazoa; phylum Arthropoda; class Insecta; order Diptera; family Drosophilidae; genus Drosophila; species Drosophila orosa. Next base: position 4,667 of record JAEIIH010031699.1, read on the forward strand.
CAGACGAGATGCATTAGCCGCCAAACTGCAAGAAGATGTAAAAAGGTTGAGATGCATTCAGCTCGTAAATATAAAAAAGGTATGTACGCCAGTTACTTTAAGAACGAGGAAGTTGGGCGTGCTGCACTGGGAAAACGAAACTAATATTCAACTATTATGCAGTGGCATATATTTATTTATGAGTGTGTATATTTTACCATAATATTGCATAAACTGGATTTGCAATCAGAAAAGAAAAGTATGGAATTCTAGGAGCTTATACGAAATCCTGCAGTCAAATGTTAAGACCATGAAATGTCCTACAATCAAAAAGTATTTCATCCAAATAAAGTAGAGTTAATCTTAATGAGGTTCTATTTAATTATCTTTACCACCCAGAGAAAAGCCTACTTAAGAAACTCTTATGAAAATTCGCCAAATTTCTTATAACCTTTTTAAGTAGATACTTTTTTTCTCTCTGCAAGAAGATGGGTGCCGGCTTTGCAAACATTTTGGAGGCCATTAAGCACGGTAATTGCCCCAAGCCCATCCAGACGAATAAACCACACAAAACGTACAGAAAAAAAGGAAAGAAAGGGAAAATAGGTGGAAAATGCAGCCGGAAGGGGAATCCTCGACTGCCACATACCCGTCACAGTCACCCGGAACGAGATTATCTACAGCTGGGCAAAAGTCTTCTTGTTAGCTAAATGCAAGTATAATCCGATTGTTGCCAAATTTACTTTTACATTTTTACCACTTTGTTGCTCAAGTGCTGTTGCCTGAAATGTAGTAAACTTTGTGAGCTTTTAGTTAAAATACAGTTTAATCCCAAGAGACATGAGTGAGTGGGCTTAAATATGAAAATATAAAAGTTGAAGACATCAATGGGAATAAATTGGAAAGTCTGTGAAGCTACTATTTATGTATACAGACATTTTAGAAGGAATATATAAGTGTTGCCATTTATTAAAAGATATTCATGTATGTATAATAATTTTACTGCCATTTAAGTTTTAATTTTTAGCTTAAAAATAATACAAATAGTTTCTTTCATTAATGGTTGAACTTTTTTTAAACAGTTTTTGCGAGAGAAATGCGTCAAATATTGCCTAAAATAGCAAAAAACTATTTACCATAACTAAATCTTGTTAAATGCAATTTTAATTTGGCAAAGCAACTAATAGAACGCGTAATCAAGGTTGCAATTTAAAATTGAAAACAAAATGTTTCAGATTTTGCCATGGTAATCGGTGCCCGAACCCCCCGAGTTCATCAGAGCCAATGGAAAGGAAATTCTGAAAAACCAGCTGCACTCCGGACATTAAAAGGGCTATTGCCCGGCACCCCCTCTAACCCCACCATTCTAGCCATAATGGGCATCTTGCCGCAAATCTAATTAACTTTGTTTTAGCATGCTACGTGCTCCGTGTACATCAGCCGGAATGGCCACATTGGCTCAACTCATGCATATCGCATGCAGCGGGCAGCGAGAGGCAGTATCCGGATCCGGAGGAGGAAGGGAATGGGATGAAGGAAGTGGAACCGAAAAGTGGGTGTAATCGGAGAGAGGGGGGGCGGGCGAAATCAGACCGGAAAGAACCGTAACGGGTGCTCCGCGGACGCCATAATCGAATGCACCAAGTGCTCGTACTCGCGCTCAGATTTCAGCTCATTTTCCCCCCTTTACTTTTTTTTCCTTTTTTTGGGTGGGTGGTGGCACGACGGGATGAAGGACGATTTAAATGCCAGCTTACAAAGAGAGCTCGAGTGGAAAATTTGCAAGGAACGAACTCACCGCATGTTATTACACCCCCGGAACCGAAAACGAAACTGAATTCGAGTCCCTTTCTGGCCAGAATAATAAAGGCCATTTAGCCCAACTACTGGTAATTTTTCCCATAATTGATTTTGGCTTGCGGTCGGCTTGTCCTTTCATCTGGCAATGTGTTAGTGCGGGATTCTCATACACTTATACATCCATACACCCTCACACACCTCACACACCACGTTCATAGGAATGACTTTTTGCCTTGGCCGTAGGAGAGGAAAAAATGGCAGAAATGGCAGCGGAAACGCCTTGAGACAATGGCGACATTTGCGAGGCAATGTGAAAATGGCTGCTGTACGAAAACAGAACGAATAATCAACTAAGTGACGGAGCAGTTCTCTTATTTCCTGTGCACCTGTGCAGGAGCAGGAACAGAGGCGTCCCTATAAGAAAAAAACTAAAGGGGATTTTACTAATTAGAGTGAAAGTCAATTACATTGGGAAACTGTGGGAGTTGTAATTATATTTGATGTATTTTGGTGATGAAAAGTCTGTCTATATCTCATAAATATTATAATAAATCAAGACATGATTTATCATATACAATTGCCTGCATTTTAAGAAATGCAACTTATTTGCATTCATGAAAAACTGTCTCGCATATCTCTTGATTATTCCAACTAAGGGAAAGCCAAAGACTTTCCAATATCACATCGCTTTCGGAAGCGGAAACAGCAGGGAAATCGTTTTCGACAAATCGATGTCTACAAACTTGGGCCTGATGAAGTTAGGGAAACGAAACTGATAAATAGATGCGAAATAAACAGAGATATTTGGAAATGCATTGCACGTATGGACAGCAACACTTTGCTGTTGACAGATTACGATGCCGGTGAAGTAAGTTTGCGTATGACAAGTGCCACTTCAGGAGGGTTTCTTGAACACACCCCCCTCGAAAGTCAGCACCCCTGCGATATGGAACTATAATGTACATATATGTATAGTAGCGCCTGCTGTTGTTTGCTGCCCTCCCCCACATTCGTTCCAATTTCACCGCAAGAGTCTCAACAATTTCTCATATTTGTTTACAATTCGCGCATACAAATGCGCAAGGTTGTCCGTCCGCCGAACAGCTCGGCATTGCGAACAGCAAACGGCGGAGGCAAGCACCCATCGGTTGTACTCTCGATGAGCTGCTGCCATAAGTTGTCATGTCGCAAATGGAAGTGGAGTGCAATCGACACCTAATCTAAAGGATATACAGAGAGAAAGCCAATTTATAATATTTTAAATAGGTTTTTTTGTAACAAAAAAAAAGGAGTTCAAAACAGAATTACAATTTTTTACAACTATTTGCCACTTATTTACTTGTAAGGAAGATATTTATGAATTTGTTTGACCTATTTTTATATATTTTTTCTTCAGTGTATCATTTGCGCTATTTGAAAATAAATATACTGATATTTGCCAAGTTGCTGTAGTACAACTTTGACTCTCAGAGATATCAAACCAATGGGAAAACACAACGAAAAAATGATTAAATAAACCGAAAGAGTATTAAATATTTTACCTATAGAATTAATGTTATATAAAGTGTTTCCAATAAAATAATAATAAAATTAATTGATTTAATACAAAGTAAAGTAAACAAATGATGTTTGGAACCTGCAGATGAACTGATAACTGACAAAGTGGCATTCACTTCGCCGGGAGAAAAATCGGCGAAACGGAAAACAAAATCCAAAACAGATTAGCTGCTGGGAGAAGAGAGAAACCGAGTGTAGTAACCGCAGGCAGTGGGCATCAATTACGCCGAGAACATTGAGAGATAATCGAACCGGGGTTATCGCGGCGAGCACCTGGAGCTCTCGCTGCCGCTGCTGTGAATCTGTGGGGTTAGTCAGATTCCGACAGCCTGGGGCGATGGATCCATCCGCCAGTAGAAGTGCTCTAGAGCAAACCGATGAGGCAGATCCGGAGAAGGGAACTGTGATGGGGACCGAGACGGAGACGGATGCCTCCAGGGTGGCAGAGCATCAGGAATATGCCGAAGCGCTCTCCTTGTCCGGAAGGAATAACAAGCGACGCTCGAACCGAAGGTCCTGCGGCACTGGCCAGATCCTGACTGCAAGCGCCATTTTCTTCGCCCTAATGCTCATCGTCGGCGCCATTTTCATGCACTTAAGACATAAGCATCATCTGGGCAGACTGCACATCCATCTGAGGGACCACGCGGAGCACCTACCCCTGGTGGCCGCGACTGGAGTGGGTGAGTCGCCTTGAGGACCCTTGTTCACTCGTTCAATCGCTGAAAGCTCTTCGCTAACGGATAATTTTATAAGCGGTTTACATTGTCGGGCTGTTCTCTCTCTCTCTCTTTCCCAGTTGACTGATTAGAAATGCCATTAGAATGATAAGAATCCATCTCATCGTACATAGGCAATAGCAGATCAGACTGTTACGAGAAATAGGCGATAAGAAATATTATCTCGCTTAGAAAATATGCGGAATAATTTAAGAATAAATAACACAAACTAAAGAAATAACTACATGGATTGATAAAAATAAAGCAAGCTTTAAGATTATATGATGTGTGTGTTCTTTAGTTAAATATATAAAGCAAAACCCTAGTCCGATTCAATGGAAACCATTCGCATTCACACAACCCTCGTGTGTGGCTAAACTACTCAAAAACTATGCGCAACAGCAATTTAAAGTTGTTTCACCAAGCACCCAATGAACTACGCCCAGTTTGTTCCTGGCTTCTTAAAAGTTTCCCCACTCACCGCCACACACAGAGCGAGTGGTTTGCGGGGTTTAAAATGTGAGGTCTAAGGGTTATTTAGGCCTGGGAGCAGCCTCCCTTGCTGTAATCTATATTGTGTGGTAAATAGTTTCGATTAAACGGCTAATTGTGCTTGTCTTTGGAATGCATTTTGCAGCTGCCCAGACGATAACAACATTCCAGCCAGCAACGGATCCTTCCCCATCTCCTGTGATTCAAACTACACTGCCATCTCCTGCGATTCAAGCTCCTCCGCCATCTCCTGTGATTCAAGCTCCTCCGCCATCTCCTGTGATTCAAGCTCCTCCGCCATCTCCTCCTCCATGGCTGGTAAGCGATGAGTGTCTGGCCTGCATAGCCATTGCCGCCACGGATAGTGTTCCAGGAGTTTGCAGGAGCAAGGAAGGCGGTGTATGGCCGTGCGGCATTTATCGCATCTCTCCTGGCTACTGGCAGGACGCACAGCGGTTAATTGATCCAAAGGACATGCTGGCAAGGGGTAAACACATACACTGAGAAATAAATGGGCCTTAAAGTCAGAGTTGAGTACCTCAAAAATCCCTTTTCATTTAATGAGACTCTCTTTAGAATATCACGAACTTTAAATATATTTTTTTGAGTTTAATACTTTAAATTTAATAATTTGATGTAAATGACAGTTCAGTAAGGTTCAAAGGGATAAGGACTACTACAATATTTAAAACTTTAAATTCATAACGCAAATGTCTTGACTTGGTCCCAATTTGTCTCTCTGCAATCGAGTCCTTTGGCTGCGTGCCACTGCTGTTTAATAACCATCCATTGAGCCATTCACATCTCTGCCCTTTTACAGACTACGAAGGATGCGTGGTGGATGATGGCTGCGCCGGCAGGATTGTGCGGAGCTATGTGGAACGGTATGCCTTTGATTGCAACCAAGATGGACGGATCGAGTGTCGGGATCATGCGATACTCCATATGCGAGGACCCAGTGGCTGCCGGAGACAGGAGCTTCTGCCGTCCTCAGTTGAAAAGCGTGTCTGGAAGTGTCTTTGAAATAGAAGAAAAGTAACGTGGAACAGAGAGAGGGCGCCTTTCTTGTTTAAGGAGGAACTGTAGTCGTTCCTGCCGTTATATTTACGGGTCGAATAAAGAGGGCAATGGCAAAGAGGGCTATGAACTCAATGAAGAGCAGCATCGCGGCAAACTTGTCATCGTAAACCTTGGTGGCAGACGCTCGGCCCCCCATGATGCACTGCACATGATATGTGAGGAACTGCAAATGATTCGTGGTTATGCAGGGGACAGTTGCCAAATAGTAGAATATCAAAAGATGTCCTTACGAGCGATACAACGCAGTCCATTGCGAGGGCGAAAATGCAAAAGCCCCAATACCATTCTAGAATACAATAGACGACAATGCCATACAGACTCAACAGGTAGAATCCCAAAGCCATCAGGTATATGTAAAGGCCACCCGCTGTGATATCCGTCTGCATATTGAAAGAATCGACCTCATGAACTATTTAATTATTTGTAACCCTCCACTTACCGGCATTGAAGCAGCCAGTATAATGACGAACAGGAATATCACGCTGGCTACCATAAAGGCGATCAGCAAATGGAGAGCTGGACAGTCTTTCAGCAGCGCAACAATGCCAACTATCAGGAGCTCAACCTGAATATAAATAATATAATAAAAATCGTTCGCCATTCCTTCATAATAAAGCATCACAACCCCCGATAGATCGGTGTCCTACTCACTATAACCATGGTCAATATCCAGTTAAAAAATCTCTTTCTCCGCAGTGGTTTGCTAAGGGCGAATATTAAGAAAATGAAAAGGCCAAGGACAAATCCTAGGAACAAAGCTGAAAAGTGTCTGTTCGTCAGCTGAGTACAAAAAGTCCTGGTAAATAGAAATAACATACATATAAAATTCGTAGATTTTTCATTGGAATATTTACCTTAGTGTTGTCACCGCAATAATCCATTGCACAAGACCAACAATAAGAAAGACGAGGAATTCAAGAAAAACCTTGACTGTGAAGTTTCGGCGGTCTTGAACTGTTTCTGTTTCAAAAAACGGCCAGATAACAACGTTTGGCTCAAACATGGCTGCCCTTTGATAATTTTGATATTTGATGTTTGGCGCCAGGAACTCTGAGACATCTGAGTCAGAATTTCATAAGAAATTCATTTGATTACCAAGCCCTAATTGCTGCACATCAAATCGGTCCAAAAAGTTGACGTGGAAAATGGGAAGAAACAAACAATTCCGGCGATTCGGCGTATATAATTGAACTCGACAAAAGTTTATAATCTGGCAGCATCGCGAACAAATTGAACAACAAGTCGCAAGTGTGTAATAATTAAAAGTTTTGCGCAGAAATGGTCGGAGGGGCGGCAAAGTTTGGCGCAAGTTTTAAATCATTTAGCAGACGACGGACTAATTGCTGCCATGTCGCATTAATTTCGTGAGTGCTGATAGCCGGCGCACAGTGCGTATGCGCAATGCGTTCATAATGCGACTGTCTAGCCAAATATTTACAATAGCTGTCTGTATGTTATTTATGCCAATACTTTTGACGTGCTTATAGTACTTAGTCGTGACTTTAAAATGTATAAAATATTATTTTACAATTCCTTGAATTTTTTTGACATCTAGTTTTCTTATTTACTTTATTTCCAACCCACAAAAGGGATGAATTTCGATTGTGCCGTCGGCGTTTGTATAGGATAACGATTTCTGGCTCGCCCGAATCCTAATCTTTCGATTGCATGACAAGTGTATATAACTTTATTCAATCAAATGTGCAAATAGCGCATAATGCAAACAGAAATAGTCCAAATGAGCAGACAATATGCGGCCGAGACAATCCGATAAGGAGCGACTTAGACTCCGACTCAGAGTCAGAGTCGTACTCGTACTTCGTGTTCATTATTTACTGTCAATACCGCGGGGGGGGGTCTGCAGATAAACATTGCTTGATTGTTTGATTGATTGAGGGCCGGGTGGATTGCTGAATTGCCACCAACTGGCCAGGGCCAAGGACAAAGAGTTTCATTTAAAAACAATTACGAATTCGGTTGAATAACTCGCAGCGCGTCGATATTTTTTTTATTTCCCACTTTCTCTGTGGCCCGTGTCAAAGGTGTCAAGGTGGCAGGAGCAGGAGCAGGAAAAAGCCGGGAGAGCGCTCCAAATTGATTGCTTTATTGCAGCGCAGTCCGAGGAGATGGAGGGTGAAAACTAGAGAACCGAAAGTGGTGCAAAATTGATGGAATCCCACTGCAAGTTGTGATAAGAATTTTTGGCGCTCAGTTAGGGAAACTTTTCTGGGAACTTGTGCAGTTGGCAGCCGGATTAGTTGGGCGCCAGCTCCAGCGCCATCCTGCATCGGACGAGCTCGTATATTCCACCTCTATCATTCATGAGTTTGCCAGCGCTACTGCTCCATAACAGCTCTCTGCCATTTTGTTTGCATTGCCAAGTCAAATGAAAATGTCAAAAAGTATAGCACACTTTGTGACTGCCGGGCTAACAGCATTTGCCAAATGAAATTTACATGACATGACGCCAGAGCGAAGTCGGGGAGGCTACATCGGGTGGCTTGAAAGGGTTGCTCCCTGCTCCCTGGACAAGGGACACTCTGGCTCAAGACTTCCCCGCCGGCAATCAAAAAGTGTGCCACATAATTAAGTGTACATCAGAGATTAGCCACCGCCATCAACAAAAACAAGCCGGCCGCTGTCCCATCGGGGAATCATCCCCATCCTCATCCTCATCCTCATCCCGGCTCGGTACGCTCCTGGCAGTCCTCGTAATTCCCGCAAAGCGTCCGCCTTTGTGCGCATACTTAAACAGACATTGGCAATGACATGACCTACAACTGTTCCGGCGAACCGCTTTAATGTCTCTCTCATGGCTGCCGGCTAAAAGCCGAGGCGCTTCATTAATTTTATTGCCGCCTGCTTTAGTCCTTCCACTGCCACTTCTAGGACCACCTCCACTTCCTCCACAGCCAGCTCCTAGGCCGCCTGTTGTCTTTGCTTTGAAGTTCCCTCGGTTGTGGCAAAAGTTTTGATTGTCTAGCCGCACACTCACATGCCGCAAACATGCTACACGGCAACGAATTGTCACGGAAATTCCCGTAAATGTTAGGTAATTTGTAGGGTATATTTTTAGAAATTTTGCCATGATTTTAGGATAATTAAAATATATTTTTTTTTACAGTTTTTATGATTGTATATTTGCTTGTTTATAATTTATACATTTTAGAAATTTAGTAAGCTCTTTTAAATTAAAATGTACATGATTTTAAATGAACAGCTTGTAATAAATATAAATTATATACTATATAACAAAAGATATCTGACAATATGCGCTGCATTACTCCACACATTATCTAATATTGTCAACATGCATTGCCCTGGCAGATTCTGGTGCATTTAAAATTTATATGCCATTTCCCAGCATTCACTTGGTTTCGTACAAATGTTTTTCACGTGTAAATGCTTTTTCCTGTGATTTTTTCCACCGTGCATTCACCACATATGCCGGGCTCTGGGTGTGTTTGAGCCAACTCAAGTGGTTAAACGTAAAAGTTTTTTAATTAGAGTTGTTTGCGGGCAGCGGCGCATTGTGCGCACAATTTCTTTTCGATCGTCTTGTGCGAATAGTTTCGCTCTAACGTCCTCAAACCACCGGACAGGAGCCCAAAAATTTGATGCCGCGAGGGCGGAATTCCCATAAAATCGGCAGCCGCTGCTGTTCGCCAGCGAGCCAAATAAAATTCATGAGCCCTTGTAATAAAAATGTCACAGCGCGAGATGCAGGCTACAAAAGGCACCGCCAGCCCATCAACAGGGTGGGGCCGGCTGGCTTTCTATAAAATAGCGGCGAAGCGGGGTTTTCGTCGGTGGTTTTTCGGGGAAGCAGCTGTCAACGCCGTCGCTTGACAATGACAATGGCTTACCCTCGAGAGGCGCCCTAGGGGGCTGGGGACGACGCATAAATTTCGCAGACATCTTTTGTGCCAGAGTCCCCAAAATTCAAATTCAAATTTTCACAGCAGTTTGCATTTATTTAATTTAACTATTATCAGAATAAAAAGGCTTTGCGCCTGATTAGAGCTTGCCGCGCGCTCCTAAATGTGTTTTCCCAAATTAAATGAAAATTAAATGACGCCGAGGCCGAGGCCGAGGCAAACCTTCATTGACACAACGTGCAAATCTAATTTGGATTTTGCCTCGCACCAACGGTTTCTCATCTTTTTATCATAATGAGAATGCTCCCAGACCCTTGATGGGTGTCCAAAAAACACTCGCACACCAGCACTTCCGGCAAGGCTACGCCCCTAGGCCGGCAAATATCCGCAGGATGTGTCGTTGCCCCGGCTTCAGCACTGCAAAAAAAGTGTATACCTAGTTTTTGATATCTGTTTATAACATTTGTTACTGATTTCTAAAATAAAATTCCATTGTAGGGTAGTCAGAAGCTTGCAACTCAGTGAAAGAGTCATTTCCGACCCTATAAATCATATATATTCTTGATCAGCATGATGGTTATTTCCTACTGTGATTTCTTCACTAAAATTAAATCGATTTAAGTTCCTTACAATGCACAAATTTGAGATCTTCGGAGAATACTTAAACATTGACTGATTGCCAAAAAGCACATATATTCCGTTCGTGAACTTCCATTTATTGTAAAGTTTTAAGTACAAACATTATTGTTCTCAGTGTAACCGCCCGTCAATGCGATTTCGTCAACGCAATCACCCGGAGAGACATCAGCGAACCGGCATCGCAGCGCCGGCGAAATACATTTTCCTGTTGTTTTCTGCCAATTTTGTGGCTGATGCCTTTTTGCTCTCCGCGCTTTCATTCGCATTCCCCCAGTATTCTTTTTTTTTATCCTGGCAGCCCTCGACGATTTCTGGCTCAGACATTCGGCACTCAATATACAGTTTGCATTATACAATATAGATGCCCATATCGCTGCTTTGCGTATCAATGAAGAGCCCGTTTTTATTGCACATTTTCCAATACGCACAACGTGGCGTATACGCATTATATAGCGAATATGGTTTCAGGGAAGCATACAGTGGCAGGGCACTTGGGATTTTTTATGGCAATTTATTAAAAATGTATAATCACAAATTTCTGGTTTTTAATATTGCTCCCCACAAAAAAAAGAATAAAATGTTTGCATTAATATATACGATTAGTGTCATAAATAAATGCTACTTACATTTAACGAAGATTGAGAGCTCATTTTGTTTTGGTTTTAATATAATACTTTGGCAAATGTAATTTGACATGTATAATCATATTTTGTATAAAGTTTACAGACTTATTAACTTGTCCTGACTTTATAACTCGTTTAAGAAGTATTCAATTTAATTAATAAAACATTCCTGTTATCATAATTTCATTAAGTTTTAAGTAACTTGAAGCCGGAATTTCCTGATAATTTATTTATGCTGAAAATTGAAAAAGAACTTTTCGAGTGAACTTTTGACCCACTGTGCGACACTGAAGACAAACAGATTTCGGGACCCTGTCGTTCTGTATGTGAGTGTTCCTCGACCGCTTTTTTCGTATTTCGGTCAGGTCACATTTATGCTGTATACATTAATTATGGCTATTTACTTTGTCCGCTTTCGGCCCCTGCCACTGCCAATTATGTGCACGAAATTGCTTATTATTGGATGCATAAACACACATACTCCGATTCGTTGCTATATACCACAGACATGCTTGTATACACCGATATGGCCGAGTGTATGAAGGCGCCAAAACGGCAGGTTAAATGGTGGTCAAAGGGCCCATTCATTCCCGGCCTAAAAGCCCATCAGCTGCCTGTTTCAACAAGGGGAGCCGAGGAAAACGTTTCGGGTAAACAAAAATATGCCATGTTTACTCAGCGAGCAGTCCAAGCCAGAGTTGTTTTTGCTGTTTTGTTTTTTTGTTTTTTTGTTGGGCCGTTTTGTTTATATTTTTATTTCTGTGCTACTTTTGGCAGTTGTTGTCATTTGTGTATGGTCCAGAATGATGGATGTTATTATAATGTCGAGGAGTCGGCTTAGCAGGCGCCTGACATCCTGAGTGGTCACCGAGAGCCGAAGCCAGCGACTGACCCACAAATCTCCAGTGACAGCTGAGTTGGCCCAACCACAAAAAAATTCATAAGCAGCTTAAAAATTAAAACAATTTAATAAAAATTAATGCCCCCGTGCACAGCAATGGCAAAAACAGCAACGACAACAACATGCGGTAAGTAGCAAGGAGCATAGCGAACTGCGCTTTTCATAAAGTATTCACCAACTAAAAGTACTGTTTTTATTTTCCTTCCCCTGGTAATTATACTAATTGGTATCATGGCGTGGCAGGAAAGCTGAGCTGCAAGCATAATGCGATAATTTATATTCCTCGATGGGGTATCCTTTGTGCCAGCTGCCAGCTGGCCACTGCTCGTCGTCCCTTCTGTCTTTGTGGCTGGATATTCCTGACGCAATTTGATTAACACAGGACAGGGATAAGCCCGGGCAAAAAATAAGTGGCCATTGCCACTACACATTCGAATAAAGTTTTGCCTTCCGGCAGGGCAAGGACCTTCAAATGTACATTTCTTGACGCAGACAAATTACAAATTAAATGAAATGTTTCCAGCGCTCAATTGAGTCAACTTTGAGCTGCTGATTATTAATTGAATTGCGTTTAAGTCTGTAATAATATTTATTCTTTATATTTAATTCTTGTTAGTAATTGAGATAATTGTTACAATAATTTAACCCTCTTAATATTAGCTGATTTCCTTTTATAAGGATCAAACTGCAGCTGGTTTGGAATGTGGCACAATGAGGGGAACAGGCAGAAGCGGGGGCGAATTCGTATCTCAGTCTTTGTGGGCCCCCTCATCAACTCGAATTTACTTTACGAAAAATTATACAGAGCAGAGAAAATGAGTTACAACTGGAAAAACAAAAACAAAACCCAAAAAAATATAAGGAACACAAAGGGAACCCTGACATGCGAGACATTTGTTGCTTTCACAGAAATCTTTGTGGCAGACGAATCACTTTGGTTTAACCATCTGGCATTTTAAAGCGATTCTCCAGTTATTTTCGCTCATAACAATACCCCCAGCTAAGGGGGGGAGATAACACACTCCCCGGGAATTCGCAGCAGTATCCAAATCAAATGATTACTGCGGCAACACATGACAGCCAAGAGGGAGTTGCTAGCTTTTTTTTTTTTTTATTCCTTGTTAGGGGGAGGGATGTGCTTGTTGTACTCTGTTTGAATAGATTTCCCGAATGATAGATGGCTCGATTTTCAATGGGTAAATTTTCAGGATTATGGTGCAGGTTGATTTATCTACTTATCTTGCTGCGGCAGACTGCAAAGCACCCATATCCTTTGGATTTTTATAGCATCTCAGCATGAGCTTATACAAATTTTTAGCAAGCGCTTAAATCGGTACAGAATTTGTAAATAAAAACAGTTATTTTTGGGGCTTTATAGACACCCTTCTATATAATAACAAATATCAAGTTTTTTATAGAATGTTGCTTTAATTTTCAATAATAAATAAGCTCCCTAAAATATTAAATGATATTTCAAAAAGTTGGTCTTCAAGTTTATCCTTTACTGGTGCCTTTAGCTTCCCTTAATTTCTTAAAAGTTTCGTTTGCCCTTTCAATTGGGAAACATGAGACTTTTCCTTAGGCTACACAATATAAAGCAACTCAAAATTTACGCTTCTTCGAATTGAGATGTTCTGCATTTGATATGAGTTCCCTGGCGTTTTCTTATAAAACCATTCTATCCAGAATCAACAAGAACATAATGAGTATTCGGCCTTAAAGGGTTTAAGTCGAGGCCTGGCCCACAAAAAATGGGGACAGATGTGCGGCTCTGCCAACGGGGAACCCATAAATTCGTTCCAGTAAACATTTTTGAATTGTTGAAAAGATTTGTAGGAAAACAAGACAGGCAAACAAACGCGCACACATCTTGAGCTGCCTTCTAAATACATATATACGTATTTATTTATACGAAAATATATATATATAGAAAATACCGAATGGAGTAAAGCGAGGCGGCTGCGAAGTTTGGCCAAAGTGCTAAAAGATGTGTGAAAGGCTGCGAAAGGCTGCGACGGAAGTGAAGGATTCAGGATGGCGGATTGCTGAAGGAGACGGTGATGACGGGGTGAAAGGTTGGGCGGACGAGGCGCCTCAAATTACTTTTCGGGGCGTGGGCGCAGCTGTTGATGGCTCCTGGATCCAGGATCTTGGCATTTCTTTTAATTTGGATTTGCAGCACGGGACATTTCTGATTTGTGAGCTGTGATAGCGCCAGGACTTGACTTCAAAGCCTGCGCGCATTTACCACTCAATTAGCAGGCCGTGATACCGCTCCCGCACGAACTGCTCACTAATTTATTAATGGCTAATGTCAAAATTCGGCAAAACTCATCGAGAATCAGCTGCCTTCGGATGACATTGAAAAATTGCCTAGCTGCGAGGCAGTGTGTGTGTTGTGTGGTGTGTGCCTTCTGTTTAATGGCCCGACCGCCTTTTTCTCACTTACGTGGAATTCGAGGCATGAAGAAAACAATTTAGATAAGCAATATGCAAAGTATGTGAGGTTCGTTCTCCTTTTGGTTATAAATATTTTGTGCTGGGCATGTTAAATTTTTAACTGGTGCTGCCGCGCCATGGAAGCAACTTAATCAGCAAAGATTTACGAGTAACCTGTCATTACTTAGCATAACGCCCAGACGCATGACAGCCGTTTAAAATTCAAGTACCAACTATAAAAGGCAAGACAAAAGCCAAGACACTTATGCACTTAAGTGGTCGACCATAAAATATTTCGACTGCTTCGAGTGGAGTGCTTCTGCTGTGCTTCTGCTGTGCCACTGCTGCTGTGGTGTAACCCATGTAACCCGAGTCCCCGAAAGCCTTTTATGGGCCAGTTGGGCGTCCCCGAAATCAAGTATACGCCCTGCCCGCAGGTGTCCAGGTGGCGGCAAATCAAATACAGCATACAACAATATATAGAGGGACAGGACAAACAGCCACAATAAAATCAAATGAAAGCTGGGCAGGACAAATCGAATGAAATAGTCCCCAAATTGCATTAGAAGAAATCACACAATATAATGGCGTCGCGATAACAATGTCCTGTCGACAAATTCTGGCTCACCTGAATGGACATCAGCTAAATTGGTTGTCCTTTGCAATTATTATGTGTTTTCTCTATCGTTTTGGTTGGGGTATTTCCTGTTGGCTCAACACACACACACGGCACACGACACTGGGCACAGGACACAGGACATACACTATTACACAGACGCGGCGTGTCGTTGTCCTCGAGAATGCGAGTTTGTTGTGGCTTTCGCGTAAAAGGACACGGCTTTATGAATGAACAAACGCTTTGAGTGCCGTGCCGATGCCGACGGGGTTTCCCCGAACGTTTGTTTTTTGCGGCCCAAAAAGCACGTCCGACTCGCTCGCCGACGAGCGTTTATCTAAACCGTATGCCAGTCGAGGGCCAGGAAATTACTGTGAAATTCAATTGCCAACTCCGTCGGTGGACCTGCGCACTGGCTAACAGCGAAAGAGAGCAACAGGAGGGAATTGCGGAGCATAGGAGCGTCGCAACATCAGAGAATGAGGGTCCGGGATTATGTAGGTTGACAAGAAGTTAAACAAACAAAACAAAAGTCAAGCTGTATCATAAATATAATGAAAAGTTTTTCGCCAGCAACAAGCGGGTGGAGCTCATCCCGTTCGCCGATGGATATACTTTATACTTCATCCAACTTAAATGTCAACACCAACGCACAGAAATCACAGGGAGAAATATAACCCTTTTATAAAATATATAATCTCGCTATTATATAAATTATAAACTAAGTATTATTGGAAATTAATATAAAATGAGGAGATCAATGATAGGAAGTTTTTCTAATAATAAAAACTGCATACTGAAAGATATTATAGCCACACAAATATGTTTAAATAATGAAGAAAATGGCATAATTGGTT
>JAEIIH010031707.1:0-72306 GCA_018904745.1 Drosophila orosa
CAAGGGTATACAAACTTCGGTGTTCCGAAGTTAGCTTCCTTTCTTGTTTTTATTTATTTTATGCCAACTCAGATGGCATTTGAAGTCGATTTTGGTGGCTCTTGGCTAAATGCTATGTGATATCATATTCCAATCAGCACCTCTGTGCTAATATTGGGTCTTCCCTGCCTTCCTGCCTGTTTACCACAGTCTGCGTCTTCATAATCGCACCTCATTACCGGGAATAAGTTATGAATTTAGTTAGGGAACATGTGGAAATCATTGGAATTTCCGCTTTTCCCCGTTGGGGACTTTTGATATTAAAAATGTCTACGCAGTGAATGTAAATACCCATTGGTATTTCAAATGTCCCCAAAACATCTGACATCGACACACTCACAGGCACCACTACGGCGGTGGATACTTCAGACCGAACTGGCATTGAAATGGCGCCAACTTGGCGTTTGCTTGGCTGACGCCTCCTCTAGCCTCTTCCTCGTCCTCGTCGCTGCCTTCCTGCTCCTGTGTTGCGCCCAGAACGGGTGGCAACCTTATTTGACGCACGCAAACAGCTGGGCCAGAGGGCAAAGGACACCCGCACGAAAACAAACAAATGCTCAAGGAGCAGTAAGGCGAAGGGCAGGACGAGATGAGAGTGGGGCTGGCAGGCAATTGTCTGCTAAGGCTGCCAAAGGGGATAATGAAAGCTCAGTCAGAAAGGAGGACGAAGGAGTGGATTGTGAACAAAAGTCGACAGTTAATTCGCTCCGATGTCGTTGCCCGAACGAGGATCCTGCTGAAGGTCGCAGGACTCGAGGCGGTGCGCGATGAGTCATCCTTGCTTTCCATTTGTTGTCAGCTCTTTATGGCCCCAAAAATAAAAGAAGAAAATAGAAGACCCCGGCAGCAGCAGCAGCAACCCGGGGGAACATCGTAAATTTCCCATTGCCAGCAGTTGTTGATTATGAAATTTTATTCGCCGCTCAATTAACTCGCGCCGAGCACGCGATGGCCCACATAGGCGGCAAAACGAGGCTCCTGGAGACAGCAGTTAGTAGTCACTCGCCTATGCAGATATGTCGCCCAGCTGGCTTTCAGATTGCGGTAGGTTGGCTTCGACCGAGAATGGTGCATTTAGTCCTCGTTCGCGCTTGGTGGGAAGACCTTCAAGCACTCCCGAAAATGAAAATCGATTTGGCTTTGATGGATACCAGGCATGAGAGCGTGAGAGCCTGAGAGGTCGTGCACTCCGCTGCCAGAGGTCAACTCCAGTGGTGTTGATGAGTTTCTAGTTTTGTTAGGGGTTGCCGTGGCAAAGGGTTGAACCAAAGCGGGGGAAATCAAATGGTCTACAATTGCTTATTGGATTTTTCGTGTGGCATTCCTCCTCCCACATCCCAGCTGAGAAATTCTCAATTTATTCAATTCCATTCATTGCTGCGCTCCGTTCAGCTATCAGCCATCAGCCTAAACTCAACTTAATTGGAAATTTTGCACACAATTCTCTTTGGCGGAGAGGAGGAGCAGCGTGTCAGCGTGTGATGTCATCAAATCGAAGATTGATATTGAAATGTGTGCGGGACCTTGAGCCGCCTCCCCGCTTCCAGCGGCGCCTAGCGATTATGAGTCAGTCGCTCGTTGATTATTTCGCTATGCTCGTATGCTGTATGTAAAGCAGCTGAACCGCCTCCTTTTATGGCGCTTTTTCTCCGGCTTGCTCTTGAGAGGTGGCATCTTGATTGGATTAAATTGGCGGATATTGGATGATGATTGGGACTGTGCCGAAGGTAGCGCGAGTTGTCGCAAAAATAATAGCGGAATCGTTTTTTTAGGAGGCGAACTTTCCTCATAGCTAAAGCCTCCAGGAAGTGGCGAATAGTTTGAAATCCCTTAATCATTAGAAAAGCGATGAGGAGTTCAGTAATGAAGGTTAATTTCTGCGCTGATGCTGCCTCATTCACCGGAAGGATTTGTCACGGTCTGTTGACTCACCTAGCCGTCGCCCGGGAACTGGGAGCTGGGATGAGCAGACACAATCTAGAGCGACTGGCAGACTCCAGCACCTGATGGCTCTAACGCCATAACGCCAGCCAAAACAGACACCTTTCGAGAATTCCGTGAATGAATCACGTTCGCTGGGATTTCGTTGTCGACTCTGACTTCTCTCCTTTAACTCCTGTCGAGTGCGTTGGAATGGGCTGAGCGTGAGCACGGCCCTGTGAAGGAGATCCAGATATGAGCCCAAGGACGAGGACGGGGACAGGGACAGGGACGATGCTGACGCGCCGAGACAAGTACGCAAAAAAAGAAGAAGCTATGGAAAAATGCGAGGATGATGCCTGCGAGCCAACTAACAGCGGCAGCTGCTTCTTCTTGTGGCATTGTCCTCCGAGGCATCCTCGTGTGCTGCGGTGCCACACGGAGGGGTGGTTTGGCTCAGTTCTCGACTCGGTCTCGGTGTCTGGCCCTGCTTACAGCATTACACGTTCTCGTGCCCGTGCTTGTTGCCACTCGCAAATCGTGAATCGTGAATCGAGGCTTCTATTTTTCGGGCAGCGCACATCCTGCACATCCTGCAGACGGCGAACTGGCGAACTGGCAGACAGGGGGTTGGCCCTGGCATGCGCTTATTTCGTTATTTTATTATTTTTCTATTTCTATTTCATTCCCTACTACGCCTTTGTTGTTCCTCGTCGTCGTCGTCCTCTGTAATGTTGTTTGGTGTGCGTGAGTCGGAAAGTTGAGTGAA
The DNA here is from genome assembly GCA_018904745.1 of Drosophila orosa. Classification (NCBI taxonomy): domain Eukaryota; kingdom Metazoa; phylum Arthropoda; class Insecta; order Diptera; family Drosophilidae; genus Drosophila; species Drosophila orosa. The sequence goes on from JAEIIH010031707.1 coordinate 2,729, forward strand.
AACGGTCCCCGGATTGAGCAGAGTCCCTTGCCACAGTGGTGGCCATAATATTGAACATGTTTACTGTATTTTGTAGCTGCCAATTTAAATGACTTCTCGGCGGCTCCATGGGAATTCCATCTGCATTTCCTTTGGCTGGCACACAAGTGCCAAAACGGAAATTATCCCAGGCGTTCAGTGAATTTTCTGGTGTTTGCCCTTCCGCTGCAATTCCCATCCCCAGCCCCCTCCACATGCCACAATAATAATGCAACCACAATATAGCGCCGCAGGCGCCCAGTTGCCGTTAAATTCGTAAACCACACGTGTCCCGTTCCAGCTCCTGGCCCTCGTCCTGGTGCTGGTCCTGATCCCGATCTGATGATATTGGTGCCGGTGGTACACCCGTTGCGCGGCGCCCGCCGCCAATTATTTCAACTTTTCTGTAAACAAACAAAGCAAACAAAGCGAGGCACATAAAATAAAAATTAATTTCCACAGAGAAATGGTTATTTGGGCCGACATTTCTCCACGCTTATCCTGCGGCGCTGGTAATGTGGAAACCACCCCGCAAAGGAAGGTCCTTCCCGGCTCGGCTCTCTGTTGCGATAAATTTTGAAATTGCCCACATTGTTGTCGGACTTATTGGCTGCGCTTCGGGGGCGGCTTGGCTGCGAGTCACCCTGCTTCGATTAGGGGAGAAGTCAGTCCCATGGCCTGCATCCTGGCCATTAACATACTCGACACTCTCACACTTCCTTCGCTGAAGTGGCTTGCGTGCCTTTGAAATCGCTCTCTGCCGCTTGTTGCTATTTCTAAAGAGTTTATGGGTTTTTTCCAAGTGCAAACAATTTAGCCTTCGCATAACTTCAGGTGCAGGGCCTGGGACTTGTTAGAGAGTGCCGAAACCTTAAGTTTCCCATCAACTTTTGACAAATCGCAGAGCGTGAAGTTCAAAGACACCTTTCTCCTTTCGCCCGCCACTTTGTGGCGCATTCAACTCGACTATTACTTCCAGCATCGGCAATGAAAACCCTGCCGGCTTTGTGTGGCTGCGCAATTCAAAGACGTAATTCCGATGCCGACTTTTCACTTTCCTTCGAGGGTGAATCCTGCAAGGAAGGCAGAAAGTAGAAAGGAATCGTCAGCCAGAAAAGTTAACGCTAAATTTAAAATACACAAAAGCTTCCCTCTCTGTGTATGGACAGCTGTTGCCCGTCGTAGGACTGGGAGTGGGAGTGCGATTCCAGATTCAGGTTCAAGTCCAGACCCAACCTGGAGCAGACCGAGCTCCTGCGCGTCTTAACTCACCCACACAGGCGAACGACAAGAGCCCGAGGCAGCGAATTCGATATGCCCGACCCCAGCCTCTGCCTCCTCTTGCTCCAATCCGTCGCTCCATCCTTGCTGAATTGCATTTTGCAGATGGAATTTATGAAGCCGCGGCCAAGGTGAGCCCCACGATTCGATTTGAGCTGCGGCAGCTGCTGATAAGAGAACCAGCTTAAAGCTACCCCGAAAAAGGGGCTCTGGGCCTGGAACACGCCTTTCAGATCCCACACAACCCAGGCAGAGGCATAACGAGCGGGAGAACATACTGGGTATTAGCGATAAGTGCTTGACAACAACCAATGCCAGAGTGACAGCACAACATGGACAAGGAAAATGTCCCGGGAACAATGGAAAATCAATAGAAGGTCTCCAATAGCTGGCACTACACGCAGTTTGGATGGATGGAGGGGAGTATCCCCAGACCGAGCACGAGTCCCCTGCTGGCTGGTGTCGGCGCCATGTCATGTCAGCAACTGTCCTGTGTTTGGGCTCCTGGCCTGCCACTTGACACGGTGTACTGGCTGTCGGGTCCGTCGTTGTTGCAAATTAAAGGCACAGGTTACATAACTCTGTTATACAGACCGCTCGCTCGCTCTTTCCCTGGAATAGAGGAGTCGCTCTGACCATACCAATTTTCCATGTGGCTGGCCACCAATTGTTGCTCTACGAAAACTAGGCAGCGCCAGGATTCTTGGCTTGCCTGCCTGCCAGTATTTCCCAGTAATTGGCCAGGCTGCCAGCCGGAACTTTGGGTCTCTCCTGGCTAATGGACTGGGTCACTGCAATTGTGTGTTATTGATTTATGGAAAGCACTCTAGGAAGGGGGGAAGCCGAGCTGATTGAATTGATGGCGAGGTCGACGGCAGAAACCACAAATCAGAGTAGAGAATTCGCTTGAATCTCCTAATTCTATGAGGACTCTCGGACTATCAGCACTGCACACAACGAGTCTTATCTTGCACTTTGTCATTCTGCCTGCTCAGCTGCTTTTGTCAGCTCCACTCCAGCCTCGCCCCAACTGCAGAGGAGAGGGTGTCGTGTCACATGTGGTGTGCCACATTTCTAAGCGTCTGCAGCGGACATTTACATGGGATCGAGGGCTGCTTTCGGAGAGCTTGTGGCGAGGTGCGGTGCGATTTGGAATGCCAGCAAAAACAGAAGCTGGAGCACACACGACTGTCGTCTGTCGGCTCCAATTAAAATGCCGTTTGTCTGATTCCGGGGTTTGTTTGTCCGGTCTGGATGTCTGAGCCGCTGAGCAGCGGTGCAGCGTAATAATGGACTTCCTCTGACCTCCCCCGGGTAGTGCAAGCAAAAAGTATGGCGCCAAACAATCAAGCCGAACATCTGCATCTCTGCCCGATATGCGATACGCGGGCGTATCTGCCATCTGTAATTATACGTACGGCGCAGCGGCCTAAACCAATTATCGGCACCAGGGACTGGGTCTCATTGTGTATTGGAGGGAAACCTTCTTTGGAGAGGGCCATCGACAGGCTTTAAGGCGCGTCAGCACGTTTAGCTGGCCAAGATTGACCACAAGTCCAGCCCCTGTCAATCAGTGGGCAGTGGGAAAGAGCTGACCTCAAAAAATGTGAACTCTTCACACCTTAAATGGCCCGCTGTGAGGCCTGAAAGTCTAACGGTCCACGACTCGTGGCATTCCATCGTTTTCCAGCAACATTATGACATTTTATGGCCTGGCCATTAAAAATACCTGTGGTTCCATAATTAATTAGCAAATATATATATTTTATAGTCCTGTCATTTGAAGGCCACAGTCATTCATTAGGGGATATGGGTCACGTCACAATTCATGGCCCTATCATTGATTAGGGGGACTTATCCAAGGGGCTTCCTATCTTCCTATCTTCGCATCGTTGACCAAGCCGGCAGTTGCATTTCCCTTCTATAAGCCCCGATTTCCTCAGGGCGGCCTCTTTGTTCTAGCGACTTTGCGGAACTCTGTCCCTCCTGAGTGGCCCCACGTGCAGCGAAGATTACGCTTGTTGACTTTTAGCGGCAAACTGGTTTCGTCTTACCTCTGGGAAGCAATGGCCAGTGCCACATATGCCACAAAGGCAAGCTTAGAGACTGGGGGACTGCCGGGGCCGAGGAGCCGCTGCAATTAGTCTGGCTCAAGTCGTGCCTAACGGTAACCCACTTTCCATGTCCCGCTCCCTCATAACTATCAGTTTGTTGTACTCCAATCTCTAATCGCATCAAGCTCGTGAGATTTGGCGTCGATAGTGTCGGCTCAAGTGATAGATTACCATGTGGAAGCCGCTTTGGCCCCATCCATGGATTTTTCATCTTTTTGTGGGCCTTAAGCGGTGGCTGCTTACCTCAGATTGGGGAGGGAATCTCGCCTTTAATGGCTTTTCAATGTTTCGCTTGTTTGTTAATTAACATCACCACATTGTATTCCTCCGAAATGATAACATTACTCATAATACATTTTGCTGTCTATTTGCAGATTAATTGGCTTTTGGAGTGGACACACAACTGACTGTTGAGTGTATATATAAAACCTGGGTTAGGAAGTAGTCATCTGCTGACTCCCTCGAACTCCCTGCCCTCGGAACTTGTCTTTTGATTTGTGGCCCCGCCAATATGTACAATGCTTAGCTTCGGCTGCCATAAGTGCGTTGCAAATCCATTTACGGCTGGTTTCCAATACTCCTCCTGGAGGTGGACCTGCTGCTGCGGCACCTATTCGCACCGTTTATGAGTAAACACCATCGGGGGATCTGTGGCTGCGGCGGCTCCTTATAGGGCTCGGGAGTGAGATGTGCGTGGACGGACGGAGTGCTGCTTACATAACTTGAGCAGTCAATTAGGCAGTGCCGGGTATGGGCTTAAAACGACTTCATTACCATCAATCTTAATTGAAAAATCATCGGAACTGCTTATAAATTCAGTGAGAAGATGCCCTTCCAGCGTCGTCTCCGGCGATGATTTGCGATGCTCCACGGCTGCGCCACAACTTAAGTGGCCAGAGTTATGGGACAGGCTGCCAGCAAACAAGTCGCGGATAGAGACATGCTGCCCATAGAGTGGCTGCGATCCAGCGCTTGTATCTGCCTCTGCCTGTGCATCTCTCTATCTGTGGCGGGATATCTGCATCTGCATCTGTATCTGGTTCTGGTTCTGGTTCTGCATTTGCATCTCCGTTTGACTGGCTTTCCCATCCTCTCTCTCTGGCTCGTTTCTGTCGCGTTTTGTGCCGAGCAAATTGTGGGCAATCATTGTCAATTTACAGTGCACATGGCAGAGTGACTTGGCCCCGGCGGCAGTGCGCACTCTGTGAGGATAAACTCCGCCTGCCCCAGCGGAGCAGTGTTCCCGGCAGCCAGGCCCCACTGCACCCGCATGTCAGTCATCGCCAGCGCACCTTGAACTACAACTACAAGCAGTGGCGACGTCGTCGTCGTCGGCTACTACTGGCTCTGGCCCTGGCATGACGACGTTGTCGCTGCTTTCCTCTTTTTGTGGGACACTTATCCGAGCTGTGAGATCAGCCCGGGCTTGGTTGCTCCGTTGCTCCGGGGGTCGTTGGGTTTGTTTACCTTGTCTGTAAATTTGCGAGCCCTTGCTCCTCTCTCCGCTTTCAGTTCGGGCTTTTTTCTTATTTTTACTTATTTTATTATGTTTATTTTGTTGGCGCACAAAATTTGTATTTTTTGTGCGTCTGCTTTTGGCGTTTACTTATTCGTGCATTTGTTTTGAGCACCGTCCCGGTCGGTACAACTTTTATTGCTTTCATTTATGGCCAGTTGCTTTGCTGCTTTTTGTGTGCGAAAATAATTCAAATTGTTCGAATAAATTGGATAGTGAGGCGAACCCCAAACACGACGGCAGCTGGGCTTGTGATTAATTTACACGGGGTGTCGCCTTGCATTTATTTATTCAGATATACGGTCCGTTTTGGTGTGCTTTAAATCTAAATCTCAATGAAGGCATTATCTCAAGTGCCCAATAAGACAATGTTGACTCCCAGCCACCACAACATACAGCTAGCTTCTGGGCATCGGAGATGAGTATCTCTGACCCACTGCGAACAGCCAAAGTGCGTGCCGGAGTTGTGCCCTCTAATGTGGAGTAGGGAACGCCGCTTATCATGTTTAACGCCCCGCATCACCGCACCACCCACGACTTTTAGCCCAAGAAGCCACCACTCCAGTGGAGGAGGAGCAGTTACAGGCCATTAGGTGCTCAGTCGCATCCATGGGATGTTGTCAAACGATGTCATCAGCTGGCAGTGTGTCGACGGCGATGTCGATGCCAAACATGGAGCGTCGGCAATTTCATTTCATTTAATGTCAAGTGTCTGACACACATTTTTGCCCTCGTAGCTCGGTAGCTCGTATCTGGCAGATCATCGGCGATTATGGCGCTGGCGACCCTTAATTAGAAATGCAGTGACTTCACTCAGACCCAATTATATAATAACACCCGGCGGGCGGGGCGATCTGCAATTGCAATTGCTTGGGCGAGGCCCGAAGGAGCTCCTCCGCCTGCACCTGCTGGCCAGGCCATTAATGGCCCGAGTCGGCAAGACTCTGCCACTTCAATTGCATCCATATTTGCGCTAATCGCGCTCCACATTCCCACTGTGCAACGGGGTAAGGCAAATTGCTTTCGACTTGGTCGGGGTCAGAGCACTTTTCATTTGCATTTGCCGAGCCCCACCCCTAAGCTTGCCATATATTATTAGGAATATTATATACATTTCCACCTTATCTGGCTTTTATTTAACCGAATTTGATGATAGATAGGCAAATTTAAATAGTGGCTGACCTCACTGACGGATATGCTCCATAAACACGGAGCACAGAGACGCACATTAAACTAACTGCAAACGCGAATTAAATTGCTAGAAATTGAAAGTGACACTGCGAGCTTGAATTCCGCTGCAGGCCATTTAAAACCTAAAAATGGAAACGTTCTTTTATTATAACAAATGGCGACATGTACACAGCACAAAACTGGAGCAAAAGAAGACTGGACACGGAGAGGGGGCTTGGCTAACGAGACCAGCGATGGCAAATTACCAAAGCAAACAGAGAGGGTTAAGCCATAACGAAATGCAAATTGCCAGCTAATTACTGAAAGGGAACGGACTGGCAGGGAGGCCTCCTTAAGCCGAAAGTATCAAGTGACAAATGTGCGGAGGAGTAGGAGTGAGGAGTGCTCAAGGCGACGACACTTCAAGGGAGCCCTTACGAGTGAAGTGCCTGTTCTTATGGGCATTTTAATTAATTTACAAATTGGAATTCAATGACAGCAGGCAGCCCTGATTGAGAAACGAACGTCGCTCGTGCAGCCTACTTCCATGGCCTGTGTTTGCAGTCGAGAGCGGAATTTGTGTCGAAGGCATCGTCATGTCATCACTGGGCGTTTTTGAGCGATGTTCGACGGTTATTGATGGCCCCTGTCAGAAGTCATTGCCAAGAGCTAGGCAAACACACTTGTGGGAGACGACGACTGTGGATGCGGATGAGCTGCTGCTGCTGCTGCTGCTGCCACATCCATACAGTGGTGTGTACATTCCATCCATAATGAGCGGGGCACGCGATATGGCAGTTAGACAGGTCTGGCGGTCACTGGTGCATCCCGCATGCCAGTGCAAGCTGGTCGCTGGATGTGCGTAACCTGATGCCTCTCCTCCTGTCAATGAGGTGCTAATGGAGGCTCCTCCGCGTGCCGTCGCGGCAAGCTGCGTTCCACGCTCCACTGCCTCAGCTTCAGCTTCAGCTCTCGACTGGAGCCTAGATGTACAGTTACTAGTTACTAGTTGGTGTGTAAGCCACAGTCGCCGCACTATGAGTTATTATGGTAAAAAATTGCAACCACTTCCTTCTGTGCTCTTGTTTTGGCCGTAATCTGAGGAAACGCACATCTCCGATGGAGCTGGAGCTGGAGCTGGAGAAGATGTAGTGCGGTGGGCACTGATACGTGAGAAATCATTTACATGCCACAAAGGGTCGGCAGTAAAACAAGTTTTCCCAGATAGATACATTCACAGCACGTACACAACATATTCCATATCTAACCCCATTTTAATAATTAATTAACCAAATTGCAAAATAAACGGCAGCTGCCATGGACAAAAAGTGCCGGCAATTGCCAAGGCCTGAGCCAAAGCTAGCTGGCTGACTGGCTGACTGGCTGTCGTGCTCAACAATAAATACAGATAAGCCCCGCTCACGCAACTCGTACTGGTGGAAGAACAATACTTCATGTATACACAATTTGGAGATACATTGTGTGCGGTAATTACGTTCTTTGGCGCGGTTCCTAGCCCCCAAACTCGATTTATGAACAAATGCTGACAGATGCTGTATTTATTCCAGCTTAGGAGCGGGCAAAAAAGTGTATCTGGATACTCGTACATTGCTCAAAGGCCGGCAAAGTGACGCCATGAAGATAAATCTAAAAGCGGACTGAGCGGCCCCACAAGTGACCTTGATATTCATCATATTTGATGGGCTGTGATTTACATAGCCACCAGACTTGGGGAGGAATATTTGAATACAGAGCCCAAGATCAATCAGATCAAATCACTCGGCAGAAGAATCTCCAGCTTCGGCCGAGTTGCGAAACCAGTTCAAGCTGAGTTTTCACTTTATAGCTCTTGTATTTTTGGCGGTAACAATTTGGGATCAGCACGTGGCTGGCTGGCTTTCAGAACGCTCGGCAGGCAGTACCGGTTTTCAACTGTTTTTCATTTTGTATTATTTTTTACCCTGGCCAGTTCTGTGGTGCTGCGACGATGACGTAGCTCCGAGCGCCCGGAGCACATGTGGTCTGCTCTCAAACGGCCCATGACCAATCGGGGAAACTGCGCAATCCCAAGTGGGGTCAATGTTTCCACCGCGAACGGCAAAGAATCTGAAATAGCACCAAACAGAGAGCCGAAATTGCTTTGCCTGGCGATTGGAGATTGGAGCTGCGGAGCCTGAGAGGGAGCATCGCGCATTAAATTATTGAATTCAATTAGTTTGCCTTCAAGAGCTTCGAGTGGCTTTTATCTAGTACCCTTACTTGGGTCGCCGCTTCGTGCATAATTAAAAACCAATTATAACGAATTACTGTCAGATGTGGCCCTCTCCTTTGGCCTGGCCTTGTGTGGGGATTGCTTTTCCATTCGGACCCGGTCCTCGACATGCTGCCATATATCTTAAGTGTCCGTCATCGAAATTTATTTCCCCACAAGACCATCTCCTGCGTTACATTTAACGTTGCAACATGTGTAATTGGGAACAGATTTAGATTTTTACAAGTTGTTCTTACAGAAGAAATAATAGATTGCAACAGATACAGCTTTAATTTTGAATCGCATGCCGTAATAGTACTTTGTTTTATACGAGGCTCTTGATCAATTATTGCGGTGCACAAAATGCCTTTTTTAAAACATTTTTCACGCTTAATTGCCTTGAATGCCGCCACTGAGAGAAGAGAGCTCTGAATTAAAATTGATGACAAATTTATTAAGCATTACGAATTAATTAATTAGCCGCTTATTCGTTTGCCTAATTTGGATTTAATTAAATATTTCCCTAATTTTCTCATGCATTTGTAAGCCTATTTAGTATGCGTATTTTGGATATTTCAACATTTGTTTGTTTTTCAAAAATGAAAACTGGTTTAATTTCTAAATTAAAATTTATGAGCTCGAAATTTGCATCTCGAATACTAAAACTCGATAACTTCTGAAAACCAATTGAAACCAGGGTTTGATTAAACATAAACCAGTTTAATATTGTATAAGCGACCAGTTTCTAGCCGCGACTTGAGCCCAGTTTCCCAGCATTATGGGAAACAATAACACTTTGGACAGCCGCTCAGTCTCGGCTCAGCCTCAGACCCGGTCACCGCCAGGTGGTAATTAGTGGCTGGCCGAGGGAACGACACCCTCTACCTGTTAGCCTAACGAGTCGATCGATCGATTGGTCCATTAAATTAATTGAGTGTAGTGAAAACGCTTTGCAAACATTGTAAATTCGAGTCGGCGAAGGGCTCTGCTCTGGCCAGTCTGGAGATGGGGCACCACTGTCTACCACTACCTTTGCTGTCCATTGTCACGTGCCTCCCGTGCCGACTGCATTCGATTTAATGGCCTCACCAGCCGGTAGCTCGGTAGCCGGTCCGCTCCAGACGCCCTAATTGATGCAACATGCAAATGGGCAGGCGGCGGGTCGCCTGGTTGGGGATTGGCTTGGCCTGGGGCCGGGGTGTGAAAACTTTGGGCAGGGTTTGCGTCATACGCAGCTGCTCAAACACCGTCCGTGGAATGAATCTGTGAAGTCAGAGCCTGCAGTATTTCAGAAATCAGGCGATAACCGAGCCGAATTCTTTATACCCTTAGGGATGGTCCATAGTTTGATTCTTTGGGGAGGATTACGTAGTACATTTATATAAAAATATATTTAAAGTAATTTATTATATTTCGAACAACGACTTTTTGTGATTACGTATTCCCCCAATGATCCCGTAATCACTGAGTACGATCCCCGCAGGGCATGCCCTGACGGAGCACGTGTTCTCGAGCGTCCGCTTAGCTCTGCTTACTGTGGCTGGCCGGGCTCTTTAATTAAGTTAACAACTGTTTTTGTAATGCAGCCGCATAGTAATTTCCCTCAGCCAGTCTCGTTTGTTGCTTTTCGGACACGAAAAAGACATGAAAAAGACCGGCACTGCCACAAGCTGGCAGGCTTGGATCTGCTAACTTGCTTTGGGCCGTGCTTAACTGGGATTCAGCACTGAGCTCGGACAGAGAACACGAACGGTCGATGGCGCGGCGTGGGAGGCACACTGCCTCGGCGTCACCTGCTGCCAGATGCCAGATCGGTTGCAAATTAAAAACCAAATAAGCAATTATAAGCGGGAAATAAGATTTGCATTGAGCTGTAGCGATCAGATTTCAGTATAGATCGGGTCAGTCAGTCAGTCAGTCATTTAGCGAGTGAGGAAATGCCAGAAAGAGTCGCACGCAAGCCGAACTATCAATTAAGTCACCAGGGAAATGGAAAAGCTGCAATTGATGTGAAATAACTTCAGGCGAGATTGCGGACGTACATTTTTACCCCGGCATGCAATGCAAGCTGAAAATATTTATCAAACTGGAGTAATACCATTATTCAATCAGCTTTTAATTAGACCAAGAGAAAGAGAGTGTACTGGGTAGTTGTATAAGACAGTATACATGACTTCGAATGCATCGCTAACTATCTCCAACTCGTGGATAATTGCTTAATCAATGTGAATTGATTTTGTAAGCTCATGTTAGCTCCATCGGTCTGTGAATTCCACTACTGTGAATGTCCGAGATTTTAGGTCATTCTAATTCCTTCACAGCCGACCCATGAACCGCGGGGCAATTGCACTGAAAAGGCCGTTCGAAAAGCTCTGATTTATTGCCTAGATTCTGGGGGAAACAAAACTTTAATGTCTCGCAAGTAATTGAATTTTCCCGACCCCAAACTCGAGCCCCCAACGTCCAAATGAATTACTCAAAAAATCAGAGAATGGGCTTAGCTTTTATTCACTTATTTCAGCTGCATTCCCATGCTCATTTCGAGGCAGCATCACGTACCGGCGTTTGCCGGGAAAAGTTTGCAGGCCATTACGGCTCTTTAATGGTTTTCTAATTAATTTCTGTTTACAAGTATTTCAAGGCGAGTGCACTGAACCCTCGACACTTGGCTGGCGATAATCAAAAGCTGGAAGTGAGAAATCAAGTGTTGAAACGGACGGACGCCGGATCATTGTAATGTCAAAGTCATAAAGCACGGTGGTGCCCAATTGAGCTGATTGAAGCGCGGGTCGGGCCCTCATAATGGGATCGAGAATGGGAATATGGATATGGGAATGGGAGTGGCCAGGCTTGGCTTGGTACAGCAACTATAATTCATGTAATTCATAGCCACTAGCAGCTGAAACAATTGTGTGCAACCTCGCGTTGCACATGGGCATGCGAGCATGAGCAGCGGCGGCGGCGGCGACGACGACGGCGGCAACAACTTGTTGCAACTCTCGTGACCATGAGGGTCAGAGTCAAAGTTCAATAAAATCCAATTAAAGCGCCGCAGAACCCGCAGACCTTTCGCCGGCCCTGCCGCTCGTAAATCCAAATAAACCTGCAACCTGCAGAGGCAACTGAAAACTAGAAAGCCCAAGACAAAGTTGCAAGCCATGTGATTTAATAAAAGGCCACGTGAACTTTCACCGGCTCTGGCTCTCTCTTCTCCTCTCCTCTCGACTCCTCTGCCCGCTGGATCGGATTCCGCGCTGGCAGAGAGCTCAATTGAATTAATGCAGGGTGCAGGGAAGGAGCTGCAACTATGCTGGGCCTTAAATTATTTCTCCGCTGCCGCTGCCTTCGCCAATTTGCCGGGTCTTCGCCCGGCTATTTTTAGCATATTTATTGCATGCGCAAAAACAGGCCAACAATGCGGTCGGTCGTTGGGTGACCAGAGGTCAATTTATGCCTCGAAATGTGGATCTCCATAAACTGCTGCCTCCCCCTCCCCCCGGCGAGGCAGTGTTTTTATGACAGTTGCTTCCGGCGTTGGGCGGTGGAATGCCAAGAGCCATTCCTCGATGCCGCCTCAAGTGGCAAGAGCTGTGCGTCACCGCAGAATGGCTTAACCGGTTACTCACCAAGTTCATCCGGAAGGAACGAACCCCAGCTCGTTAAAAATAGTGCAGAATTTCACAAGACACGCTAAAGATCTAAAGAGTTCTTGTAATCTCTTAATGCTAACATGCTCTGGTCGGCACAATGCCTCAGTGTCAATGTTAGCCACCTGGTCCATCACTCAAGAGTCGTCGGAGCGAAGAAACCGCGCGAGCACAAAGCCAAGAGCTGCACGGCTCCTCCTTTCACCGCTCCAGAGCTGCTGCTCTCATGCATTATTAAAATTTTGACTCACGGCACTTAAACTCCTGACACTCGAAAGTTACTTGGCCCCGGCCAACGGTCGCTTGTCGCAACTTCACCCGGGCTCTCGGCTTTTGAAACACTATCACAATAACACATCATTTGTCAGGGCAAACAAATGATGTTGCATGTAACCTTATCATCTCATATCCGTTGCAGACACAGTGGCTTGAATGCCGGACACCTAGGGTCAAACGAATCACCTCGGGGAAAGCTGGGGGGGCTGGGGGAGCTAGCAGAGTGCGACACAATGGAGCATGGCGTAGACGAAGACACACTGCCGACACGCTGATGTAGTAGATGTCCTTTGCACTCGTAGCCGCAAGTCCTGCATGCCCGTGTCCTGTTCACAATGCTTGCTAATGAATAAACATGGCGTCCGTCGCTGCACCAAGCCTTTGTGTCCGTCCCGCTGCTCTCTTGGTCCGCCCAACAATGAAGTTATAAAGTTACGTATACGCCGTGTGCCCGCACGAAAGTTGAGCAAACAAGCGACAAATTTATTGGGAATACTCTCCTCTCCAGGGGACAGCAAGCAGACGAACAGCGTGTCCATGCCCCTTCTCTCGGATGGACGACAGGTCTGTGTTGATGGTGTCGGCGACATTGATGCCGCTAATGACTGGGGGGATGGTGGAGAGTGGAGTTTCCACCGGAGCCGGAAAAGCTGTTTGGCGCAGACACGCCCACTTGGCCGAGAAAAAACAACAGATTGTTTATAGCCCTTTAAGCTTTTAATGGGACGCCCGGGGTGTAGGAGACTCGAGAGGCGACCATGTGAACTTCCGCCATGTCTGGCTGGCGCAGCCCATTCGGGAGAGGAAGGACATTTTGGAAACAGACTGTTTGTATTGTTGACGGGGAAGTTTGTTCAAAGTCACTTAGAGAACTTTTTGTGGGATGAGCGGCAGCTTAATTTCCGGATTTACACTTAGTCAAGTGGTCGAGGCAATATACCAAAGTAATTCCTTTCCATTTGCAGATCTTTTCCCACCTCATCTGGGCGCAAACTGGAATGACGAGAGTCCCAGTCCCACTACAACGAAGTACAATCAGCAGAATGGCCTCAACTAGTTGTTTAATCGGCTTCAGCTGCCTCTTGGTCCTCATCCAGGCACTGGCTCCCGCGCACGCTGCCGTGCACTCGGTGTTCACCCACAAGAACGCCTCCTCGTCCCTGGGCCAGTTGGTTACCTCGAGCACACTGGTCTGGGAGAGCTACGACCCCAAGGACGCAACGCAGTTGCAGTTTGCCGTGGAGGGCGGAAAGTACGTCACCGAGGATGAGCACTATCCCATCTACGTGTGCCGTGTGCCCATCGACGGCTTCCAGGTCTCCGGCCACACCGAGAAGATCCTGCAGAGGCACGTCTGTGTGGCGGCCCACTACAAGCACGGCAAGTACGACAACTTCGACGTACTCATGAACAAAGGACACCTGGGTAAGGTTGGCTGGCGCCATTGGCGCAAGTTTGATGCCGGAGTGCCGGTAGGCGCGATCCGCATCGGAGACGACTCCTACATCGGCCGCCACAGGGCTTCGCACGAGCCGAATAAGGACGGCATTGTCACACACTGGGGAGCGGACTTTAACCTGGGTCACTTGGAGCCCGAGGGTCTCGGCAAAATCCGGGTAATTGAGAATGAGCGCGAGAAATACTACGTCGATGGCGAAGTTCTGGTCGAAACGGAGCCCTTCCGCTACGAGCTGAGAGACATTAAGCTGGACCGCCTACGCACCGAAAGGCGAGAGAACCTCACGGAATTAGGTAAGTTGTGGACAGTACTGCGATGTGAGCAAACTAATTGAGACTGCATTTATATTACAGCCACCAGGAGGCTGGAAAATCTGGGAGACAAGTACAGCACCGTGGAGACCGTTCTGAGCTACAGCTTCGACTACAAACAGAATTGGGGAAACCACGAGGGCGTGGCCCGGGGACTGCCCACCAAGATCTTCGAGAAAGATGTGCCTGTTCCAGCGGAAATCAACTGGGGACTGAAGCATGGCGAGAAGCGATCGGAGAACAAGGCGGTTCATACGAAGCTCTGGCCCGGCACGGCCATCAATGTTACCCTTCGCGGCAATTATGTGACCCTGGAGGCACCGTACAGTGGCAAGCTCTTTGCCTTCTACTACGGCAGCGACGAAAGTGTTTCCCGGAAGATCAGCGCTGAGGCAAGTACTTAAACCCATTGGCGGAGTCAAGTTCTAACGTATTTCCACTATTTACAGGTCAGCAAGAGCTACTTGAAGGACGTGAAGCTGGAGTTCAGTCCCGTCTACTGGATTGAGAACGGAACTCTGGTGCCAACAACGACAACCACAACGACAACATCCACATCGACCACGACACACGCCACCACGACCAGCACCAACGAGCCCACGCCCATCCACGAGCCCCCGCTGGTGCATATGAAGGATCAGGGAGTGCAGCACTCGGGTCCCGATACGCTGGAGAAGACCCTACACGACTCACCCTCCAGCAACGAAGTCAACTCGCACGAGGCGCCCGAGAACATGTCCTCGAATCCCGGCAAGGACGTGGCGCTGGCAGGATTCGGAGTGAACGCAGCAGGCTCGATCGCCGGTGCTGGCACGGCTTGCATGACGCTACTTCTGTCGGTTCTCCTGAGTCTGTAGATGCAATCGAGCTCCGGGCTTAGCATAGCGTTTAATTGTTGTTGTTGTACCTGTTGTACCCGTCTTTGAAAGCGAAGAGAAGCGAGGAAAAGCGCAGATAGGCAGAGGGAAGGAAGTTAGGCATATAGGAAATAGGAACCCCTAGAACTGGGAAGATTTTGGCGTGCGAGCGGAAAGCGAGAGTTGATATTTTTTATACTTGTCCCCAGGCTTCTTCTTTAATACGCATGCAGTTAGCGAAAGAAATGGAAACGATCAAGGAGATCAACGTAATACATTCCTAAACAGAATCCCTCACAAACGGAAATGAATCAAAAGTATAAGTTAAAGAAACAAGTATGTATTGTATACTGCATCCATGTAGAAATATTTTAAACTCTTTTAATTTGCATTGCAAGAAATAATGTTCTATGATTTCGAATGGCTTCTCATTTTGCTAGTTGGTAAGGGCCGTAATTCGTAACAAGTAGGAAAGGTACTAAAATTGAATTGACCATTGATTTAGGGATGATATTATAAATCGCGCTCTATAATACGATGTATGTATATGTCTAAAATGTAAACCTATGTAAAACATAAGTACGAGTATGTATGTATGCTATTGTGTAAGTGAAACACTCCAAATATGTAAATTAGAAACCCCTTGAATTTAAATATAATTTGCTTTGTGAGCTTTTTTGTTTTTAGCCGATTCTCAGCCCGATTGGCTTCAATTTGAATTTAATAATTTCGAATGAGCAATGAATCTCCCCCCATTTCGTATAAAAATATAAAAATAAAGCTTGTAAATTATAAAATGACAAAAACTGAATTGGTTTTCATTTGTTGCAAAATTTGTATTATATTTATTAGTTAAAACCTTAAATCTAGTCTTGATTGTGGAAGCTTTTTCCCTCTCCCTTTTTAAATTCTAAATAGTTTTTGATTTGTAGCCCACAAACTTTTAACGACCAATTTATAAATCTTTACAATCAAACGTGCAGCTCAGTGGAGCTTCGAACTGAAGTTCAATCCATCTCATGATGTATTCTAGGCACAAAAACCTCTACATCCAAATTTGCACTACGAGTGACACCTGCGCCTACCTTTTATTTAATTTACCTAAAGAGAGGTGACAGTTACACACATGGCGGGTGAAAATAAATAAAATGGAAAGAAATAAATCAAGAAAGCCAGTCCCCAGTCTGTTCGGGAGTCGGCTTGGATCATTCGCTGACTGGTTTTAGGTTTAAACAGCTGATGATTAGCCAGTGATGGCCATGTTATTTGTATTCTCATTTGATTTTTGTTATGTTGTTATGTCTCGTCAATTTAAATAACTAATTAGCATATGGAAATGCCAGGCTGTCTGCCGGGCTGCCGATTAAAATGCAAAGCGCGTTGCGTCGAACCGCTGTGATAATGAAATATATGCCCAGTTTTGGTACACATCAATTCCTCCGCTCGTTCTGCGCTGCTGGGCCACAGACCCTCAAACACACAGACCCCAAGGCGGTTTTTGAAATAATAAAACCAGAACAAAAAGTTGTTTCGCGCTGGAGCTCCCAGCCTGACACTGTTGTTCAGTTTGCGATATTTTTAAAGCGTGACCACATGACGGCTACTTATTCTAGCGAAAGTTTGAATATCTTTTTCCATATATTTTGCCAAGTTGCGCCAGTGGCAGATATAGATTAAAGTATTCTGGTTTTAATCATAAAAAGATGAAAATGTCTAAATGAATGGAATTGGAAAGGTCTCCATTAGGGCCTATAAAGGTTAACACATTTATTACTCTTAAAAATTAGAGATAAATTCACCTCTATGCAAATTCGTCCATCGACTGAAGGGATTGCTAACCCCTTGAAGTATATTTGAATATGAAATGTGGCCAATATCACCATGCGATTATTGCATGATTTAGCACCTCCCGGACACGAGGGGGGGGGGGGGAATAAAAACCAGCATTAATATGACATGTAGTTGCCCTTAGGGATGTTTGCTAGCCATCCACCATCACCATCTCATCCTCGAGAGTTGCTCTGGTCTGCTGACCAGAATTTTATGCATGGGCAGCCGCTGCAACCCCTTCCGATGCAGCACGCTGACAGGTTTTTTTTGCCGTCTATATCGGCGTGCAATCTATCCGCCAGCTAGAAGCTGCCGTCCGTCCTCCGCATCCGCGCTCCTCCTGCATTGAGGCGTGACGTGGGTCAACCCCACACCCTTGGCCGGGTCCACTGACGTAGGCATATGATGTGGCGGCGGCCGCCTCTGCATTATTTGTGCATTGCTCCTGCTGCATTAGCGGATCTGTTTGCGTGTGGTGGTTACGTTTAGCCTTTACGCTTCATAATTTCCAGTGTTCGGCGCTCGGAATTTGCATAAATTTAGCTTCCACCGGCAGTCGGCAGTCGACAGTCTGCAGTCGCCCCGCTCGACGGGTGGGTTCGAGCTCGAGCCACCTTCCCGTCTATTTGGTTATTTATTATTTTCGGGACCTTCGCTGACAGCGAGAGCCAAGCAAAGCGGGCCACAACTCTTCCGCTCCCCTGCACACACAGGACTGAATTCTTAATTTATGGAATTTCATTTGGCAGCAGGACCTTTATTGGTAAAGGATACAAATATTCACTTAGAATAAAGGACGATTTCATGTGATTGATAATGTAATGCCAGCCCATTGATATGCGATAACCAAACTGAAGATTACTCACAACTCGATAATTGTATTACGAATATTAGGAAAATATTTGAACAACGCCTAAATGTATTTAAATATTACCATTGTAATTCACTCCAAATAAAGTCTATATTTAAAAATCAGATTTCCTGTTTTTCTATTTCCTATTTTGGCCTTGCAAAACCATATCTTTCCCGAATGCATCGGGAGACAGGAAATTTAATTGAAAACTGCTCTGTCCTTCAGCAAATATCATGTGTCGCATATTTCAAAACTTTTTCAAGTTTATGATGCCCCCAAAACGCCTGCAATTCCCATCCTTCCCACGCTGCTGCTGGAGTGGCCACAGTGCGTATGGGCAACTCGCATTTCCGTCTCCGGTTCGCCTACAATTAGAGCCTGGCTAACAGCTCCGCTGAGAGCGGCGGCATAT
This sequence comes from Drosophila orosa, assembly GCA_018904745.1. Lineage (NCBI taxonomy): Eukaryota > Metazoa > Arthropoda > Insecta > Diptera > Drosophilidae > Drosophila > Drosophila orosa. Next base: position 20,724 of record JAEIIH010031707.1, read on the forward strand.
GGCTAAGAGCGCAGAGGAGCTGAAACCAGACTCTCTTTGATTGGTCCCTAAGAGAGTTAAGCGGCGCGTTGAACAGTGGGCTCAGAGCCCTAGAAACTGGAATTATAAGAGTAACATTTCTAAATGCTTAAATAAGAAAGGTTTTGGGAAACAAAGTACAAGGGTAAACATCCTTATTTAATATTAAAAAAATTCTAATCTTACAATTAAAGTTTAAATTTAAATATTTCCCAAAGATGAAAATAAATATATTTATTTCCCCTAGTCTGCAGACACTGTACGCTTGCGGCCGCTTGGCCTGAATCCATATTGGCCTGCCAACAAGTTACAGTGGCAGTGTCCTGCAGCCGCTATGACGTCATCACCTACATAAGCGGCCCGAAAAAACAGGACACTGCACGCGCAACAGAGAGCCCGAAAGTATGCCGCCCGCAAGAGCAACAGTTGACACATGGCCATTGGCCGTTATCCGAGCTCGCTCGGCTTCGGTTTCGGTTTCGCTCCCGAGAGAGAGCTTATCCGTGGGACGCCCCGGGTATAAAAAGTCGGGGGTCCTGGCTAGTGGCAAGCAGTCGAGCAACCGACTTTGTGGCAAACGTTTCTGGGCAAAGCTATCTGCGTGACACAGCCGCCTTCGCGTTGGCGTTTCCGTTACAGTTTGAATCATCCGTTACATACTTTCGGGTGCGGAGCCGCTCGAATAGTGGGTCGATCTCGTTGTCGCGTCACCGCGTTTGACAGCTGCAGGAGCAGCTCGAGGAAAACTCAATTAACAGGGTCTTTGCAGCTGACTCGCTCCAAGGAGGCCCTGCCAGCCACATCCGCGTCCACCATGCAGGCCGTGCACAAATCTGCACTCAGCAGCAGGCGGCTGATGCTGTTGCTCTCGATGCTGCTGAATGCGGTAAGTCCTGGGGATTATATTTTTCAATTTTGAAATTTTTCTAGCGCCATCAGCAGCATTCGGTCTTTGTGTGCTGCTGCTCCCTTCGGACCGATTGCCCGATTCCAGTCCGCTGCCTGCACCTAAATTTATCTTTTTATGTGTTGACGTGTGCGGCGGGGCATGAATTTCGGTGAAATTCGCTTGTGGAGAGGTCCTGGGAAACGGAATTGAAAACGGAATATAATCCTGCTGCAGACCTAAGAAGATTTTCGCTATTTATAAAAAAAAGCTAATTATAGACGTTGGCTTGCAGTGCCTGTCAGAGCGATATCTAGTCCATTTACTCCAGCAATTCGAGTAGAGTGTCTCGTCCTTTACTCACCATAAATTAGGTTGTCACCAAGTACAAAATGGTCGCCAGCTGCCGCTAAATTATCCTTCATTTTTCAAATGCCCCCGCTTGGCCAGCCACGCCCATTCCACCAGCAGAATTCTTCTGCGGCTGACTTACAGCTGCAACAGTTGCGCTGCGGTTGCAACATCATCAGGCCAAAGGCTGACCACTTGCAAACAGGACGACAGCACATGCGGGAAAAAGTGCAGTTTTCAGCTCGTTTTTCACTTATTTTTCACTCTTTTTTCGCTCTTTTATGACCGTTCTTTGTCCCTTGCTGACATTTCCACATATCCGAGCACCTTTCACTCCCCTGACAGCTGTTCATCATAGCTGTCGGCCAGCGCACTAAAACCACTTTGTCAAATTGTGGTTTCATATGCTCAGCAGGAGCATCTTTTCACCCGCTCCGCAATTAAATTTACAACAAGGATTAATTAAAAGTTGAAAAAGCTTCAGCAAACATTGTAAAAAGCAGATTTAAGGGGCTGAGAAAGTCTCAAGTTTCGCAGATTCTAATCTGCTTTCAAAGCCACAAAGAAATTAAGGAAATTGCGGTCGGACTCTAAAGTACTGATAATCCTTGAAAAAGGAAACCGCACAATGGTTACTTTAAGAGGACATCGAACATGCTTGGAAATTTACAATTAACTTAAGGAATTACATAAATTACAATTCCCTTGAATTGAGGGTTCTAAGAAGGCTTGATTTCTGTCCAATTGAACTGCTGGTAGTATCGAGCTAATTTCCTGCAGCTCCAACTGCACTTCCTTTGACATGGCTGTGAGGATATTAGAGCAGCGTCAGAGGAAACTGCATCGGCAGAGTGACAACTGGCATGTCGAAGTGCGGGGCGTATTTGTTGTAGCTATACAATCGCTGCTCTGTTTGGCTTCGAAATAGTGCAATATAGTGAGTCAGCTTTCAGGGGCGGCGTGACGGTTCAAACAATCGAAGCGAAATGGATGCCGATATTGGAGTGACAGAAGCGCGTGAGTTTGCCTTTTGCTGGCAGCATCCCAGATAAGGCCCGTCATTGTCAGAGCTGTTTAATGAGCCCGAGATCAATAAATACTCCACGCAGCCAACTGCTTTGAATATATGTATGTATGTTGGGTACCAGCCAAAATATTACGTATACGCACCGCACCAATTTGATTGGGATAAAATGTAAATATTAATTTTCTTAGGCAAAGTTTTAAAACCCAACAATTACGGGCCTTTTTGAAAAATTTTAGGGACCATGACTTGAGGTCGTGAACTGTTTTGCAAATGTCTGAAAACTTTTTGCAATGTTCCTCGCCCTGGACATTGATTAAGTAAATAGGTTTGTCTTCAACCTTCTTATCTTTTTCTCAGCTAAATGAGTTTCCAAACCTTGCAAATCTTCCCCCACTTAACACATTTTTGATTCGACTCCCAAACAGATACATTGGCTATGCGGAATTTATTATGCCAAAGATGCTGCCAATAAGCGAATACGAGTAATATGCAAATAAGAATGTATGAACACGAGCATAACTCAGATATATATCAATGGCGTGTGCCTTGTTTCCATTGATACGCCAGTTGTGAGCGTACATTTTCATTAAAATGCCAGCAAGTCAAATTGATTTCAACGGGGGCACAATGGTAATCAATTTCCAGCCCCACGCATAAAGGCGGGGCGGTATGCCATTACCCCTCGCTGGTTCTGTTCTGTTCACTTGTTTGCCTTCCCGTTCTTTTTTTGTATGCGTTGCCATAAATGAGAATGGAGCAGGGTGTCTGGGAATATCCATGGCAAAGCAACCAACCATTTCTATGACATATCAAAAAAGTTATGCTGTTTACATGCTTGATGAGAAGATCCTTTCAGAGCTGCGTGTCGAATTTTAAAGTTTTCCTCTACTATATATGCGGTTTGCATTTAAAAGTAGCTTGAAAGTTACTGGTTGTCCCTAGTTCATCTAAATTTTATAGTTTAGTGGCTAATTTAAGTTAGCAATGGAGAGTATCTAATGAGCAGTAATAATCCTCCTTGACATTTGATTCCAGTAACTGTCACCCACTATTATCCCTCCAATTAATCAGAAGGAATGGAGAAAAGTGCTTACACTTTGCATATATGGTGGGCGTTGTCTATTTTTACTTGGGTGCGAGTAATTTCGAAACAGAAAACATTAAGCCACACTGCTTCTGCTGCTCCTCCTGTTCCCTGGTAAGCTTGCCCACAAAGTGGTGTACAAAAAAAGAAGTTACATGTGGGTTTCATGGCGCAAATGGACAATTACACTTAATAGAGGCATTTCAACCGGAAATCTGCAATGGACACATTCGAATCTGAATGCCAGTTGGCCATTATGGGCCATGAAGCTTTAGTGTTATGGCCAAGAACATGTGGACAGGATGCAACCAGCTGGTCTGGAATTAAAAGCTAGCATTTGGTTTGATGCAACTTAACAAATTAATGCACATTCCCCGTTAATCCCTGTTGTTGCGTAAGAGGGAAATTCCTGCCTTGCCTCTCGGGATCCCTTGAAGATACTTTTAAAAGAATTACAGCTGGAATTTTGTACCTTTTCCCGACCCACCTTCCGCAGCAGGCATACCAAGGACTTAAGATGCCTCGTCTCCAGGTCTCAGACACTCGGAATTCCCGTCCGGGGAAGGTCAGAGCACTTAAGTTTTAATATTGCGCACAGAGTATTTATTTAAGTTAAGGGAAAAAGCAACAATGTGCGCCATTAAATTGCCTCGGAGCCGTAGGAAAGTATCCTCTCATCGAGGGGAGAGGACGAGGCCAAGCGTCTGCGATAATAAAATTTGCTTGCGGCGGACTCAGGCGACATAAGCGGCTCAACGCCAAAGCAGAGAGAGAGCCAAACCGAATCAGTGGTTGCTGGTGGCCTGGGGCACACGGAGGATGGAGCAGGAGGATAGGACGGTGTCCTCAGAACCTGATTCCGCTACTGGCCATTGCAGATGCTGCATAATCTCACGCCCAATTAGCCAGGCGAGATACAAATCCAATTCGATGGCCATCTACTCGATTATTGGCCGTGTCCTGACAGCTCTGTCCACTCGAATGGACGTAGGGAAAGTTTAATTAGGTTCTCTTTATTTGCTTATTGATTTTTTCCCGTCCTGCGCGGGCTTAAACTTTAATTGGACTTGCTTTTTAATTGCGGCTGTGTTACGGCTGTATTTCATTTACCGCATTCCCGGCCGAACGAGTGTTTTGTTGTCAGACGCAGATATTAACTGCAGAAGTGCTGAGTGCTCCCTGGACCTGGGCAAAAGGTAATTTAATTATGGCTTACAATGGCCAGGGAATCCTAATTATCCATGGAATGTGCTCCGGCTCCAGAAGAAGGGTGAAGTATAAAACAGATTATACTGCGAAACTTTCATATTTTTAATAGCCCATAAATTTCAAGTATTTTAAGCTCTCTCTCTCGGCCCTTAAAATCCGTGACGAAAAATTAGCGAAATGGGAAAGCAACCGCACAAATTGTTGCGCAACACACAAGGCTGCTGCTGCTGCTGCTTTCTGAATGAAAAGCTCGTCCATGCAGCTCCTAGTCATAGTCACAGGCGCCTGCCCACGCAGCAGCAGTACATCCGCCCCAGCATTTAGCGTTTTTCGCCTGTTTGTTTAGGAAATGCTGGTGACAAGAGCGCAGTTTCCGGACAGCAAATTCTTAAAGCCTCCATGGCATAATTTAATATATCTCCGAGTACGTCACGAACTGCTATTTCGGAATAAGGTATATACTTTTCAGGGGAACGGAAGCACGAGTGTACTGTTTCCATTGTAATTGATAAGCTTTTGTTTACTTGCTCTGTTTTCCCAAAACAAATAACATTTTTCTCCATTTTAAGCATTGTTATTGAACGGAATGTTGGTTGTGGGTCAAATTTATGGCCCAAAACAATTTTGGTAGGCATCCGAACTACGATATGTGAATTATTTGCTGGGAAGCCAATACGAAAATACCAAACAAGGAACAGTTGACTTGGCAAACACCTTTAGGTTGTTATTTCAAGTGATAATAAGGCAGAAAGCGACTCTGGTATGAAGTGAAGCAACCAAGAGATTGTCAATTTCTATGCGAGATTTACGGGCTCCAGCCAGCACGTCCTGCGACACATCCTGTGCGCTCTTCCTGCCGCCATTCGTGCCATTCCCTCTCTGCAGGCCAGTTATTAAAAGCGGAAGCATTGTCTCCTGGCCACCCTAGGCACTCAGATGTTGGGGCGGAAGGAAGGCATCTGAGCACACATGCTCTCGAGCTCCCAAGATAACCACGAGCTCAGAGCTCCTGGGACTGGAATCATCCTTTCGCCTGAGCAAACTGCTTCGACCTGTCCGCCCCTGTCGTTGTGTACGCTGAAAGCAAAATATTATGAGTTCGGCTTAGCATTCTGGTTGCCCGGCTACACACATTTCCACTCACATACTGTTCCGTACTGTGCCTTGTAAGGACTTAATTCTGTTGCCTGTTGGGCTGTTTTTCTTGTTGAACACTTCTTTGACGTTAACTTGAAAGGTATGAAAGTCAGCAAGGGGCCCCTTAAACGTGTTGCTGGCCAGTCGCTTAGAATTAGTGAGTCCTTTATTGCTCACTCTCTGGAACACACTTCAATATCCTAATGGACTCCCATAAGTAGGCAACAATAAAGTAACTAAGTAAATAAGGTCATTTCGAGTGAAAATCGGAAAATTTATGACCTCAAAAGCCCCAAAGATGCGTGGGTTCGATGGGAGAAAACTTTGAAGGGGCGAAGAAGCGAAAAAGCGCCAAGTGTCAACACATTTCAAACTCAATTTAGTGTAAATGATTGCGGCAATTAAGAGGAAGACAATGAACAGAGACATTTCCCTTGCGAGAGATGGAGAAGCGTGGGCGCAAGCTCTCTAGGAGAATGGCTTAATGCAAATACGATTCATTGATCCGGAGGATGATTGAAATATATCCCCTCCGGCTTTCTCACATCGCTCCGTACTCTCCCTTTTTTTCAGGCCATCCAGCCACGCTCCTTCGCCGTAAGCGCCACCGAGGATGTTGCCAATGTGTCTCCCTGCGAGATGGAGTCCATTATAAATCAACTGATGAACCCCAGTCCTGAGTACCAGCTACACGTAAGTCACCTGCTGCAATAGCATTCGTATTTATCCCTGACGTGAAAGGATTTATTTCTTCTGCCAATGTTGGAGGGCAACATCTGGCCGAGCTTTGAATTTAAATTGCTTTCTGCCTTTCCGCCTTTCCGCCTTTCCGCAATTCCCCTTTTCCTTAGGCCTCCGCCTTGCGCAATCAGTTGAAGAACTTACTCCGTGAACGCCAGCTGGCCGTGGGCGAGGAGCAACCGCTGGGTGAGTACTCCGACTATGTGGAGGAGGACAAGCGCTCGGTGGCCGCCTTGGCTGCCCAGGGGCTCCTGAATGCCCCGAAGAGGAGTCTCGCCACCCTGGCCAAGAACGGACAGCTGCCCACTGCGGAGCCGGGTGAGGACTATGCCGATGCGGACTCTGGCGAGCCGAGTGAACAGAAGCGCTACATCGGCTCCCTGGCCAGGGCCGGCGGACTGATGACCTACGGCAAGCGGAATGTGGGCACCTTGGCCCGCGACTTCCAGCTCCCGATACCCAACGGAAAGCGCAACCTGGCCACCCTGGCCCGGCTGCAAAGTGCTCCCTCCACGCACCGCGAGCAGCCCAAGCGGAATGTGGCCGCCGTTGCCAGATACAACTCTCAGCAGCATCATAACCAACGGGCCAGCGCCGAGAAGAGGAACCTGGGCGCCCTGAAATCCTCCCCAGTGCACGGAGTCCAGCAGAAGCGCGAGGACGAGGAGATGCTCCTGCCTGCCGCCGCTCCCGACTACGCCGATCCCATGCAGAGCTACTGGTGGTACCCCAGCTATGCTGGCTACGCCGACCTGGACTGGAACGACTATCGTCGGGCAGAGAAGCGTTTCCTAGGTGAGCATTCGCTGCCAGCCAGCTGGATGAGTGGACTGAGTTCAGCCTCTCATCCCCGCAAGACTGCAGAGACTTCGGCTGGCCGAGGATATGTTTTTGATTCCCGGACACGAACTTCACCTGAACAACTTAACTCAGCACCTGCACCTTAGCTAGCGGCCATGCGGCACCTTTTTTAGCACTGTTCTGTACATACGTTTACATATACATATATTATTCCACAAAAGACACCTCCAAGGATCCCGAGTTGTTCGGCATCGAGCATGGCAACGATGCCAATGCCGCAGTCGCTGTCGCCGAGGAGGAGGAGGAGTTGCAGCCCGAGGAGCAGTTGCCAGCCCCGCAGAAGCGCCACATTGGTGCCGTGTACCGCTCCGGATTCCTGCCCAGCTACCGTTACCTGCGCAGCCCAACCATAGGGGGCGGCGGTGGCTACGGCGGGGCCGGGGGGCGTTTCAGTCGCTCGGGACGTGACGCCAGGCAATTTGTATGAGTAAATGGCGATGGTTCGATGTGTGCTGCATTACTTACTTTTCTTTTCCTCATTTCCTTCCTCTTTGTTCTCTGTTCTCCGTTTCTCTGTTGTGGAAATAACTATTTTTGTAAGATTGTGTCTTGGCCTGAATTGGAGTTCTAGTTATAGTTCTAGTGGCTTCGGAGGCCATCTCTGTGTGCCTCTCCAGTGGTAGTTAATGTTCTCGTATCTTAGTTGCCGACGGATTTGGGCTCGAAAATAGCATGGTAGTCCTCAATGTTCATTTCGAATGTGCGAATTGCTGAATGATGTTGAGTTTTGTGTTATTCCACCTTTGAAAATGGGGTTGTTCGGCCTCTTCTAACTGAGTTATCCTGGCGACAATCAGGAGAATTGCTCATACACATTTCCGCCAGCATTTGAATGAATTTTTCATTCATTTTAACTGTTCTCGGATATTTGATTTCCGTGCTTTTTCCAAAATTGTGTCGTTTGCCCAGGGTTTTCCGGCGCCATTCTGCACGAGTCTCGTTGCATGCTGGGGATAATCGCCTAATTTCCGGCACTTTGTCTGCCACTCAGCTTGTTTGCCAAGCGAGAGCTTTAAATTAAATTGGGATAAGACTGTTCTACGTGTTCTGCACTTTTCGGAGGGATAAGTTGCATTTAAAAGAGTCTGTTCCATCCACTATATACATTATTTTTATAATAAAGCAGCCGAAAAGTATGGAACACTTCGACTGAGCTGCCGCTAGGTGGCTCTTTAAGAGCGATGTAGACCCAATACATTAAAAACACCCTTAAGGGAATCTTTTCTATAAAAATACCCTGCAAGGGTATAAATAATTATATTCTATCATCAATAACAATTGTATATAAACCCCTCTTGATTCAGGAAATTTGATATCTATACCCATTTGTATATAAATTCATTTAGAATAATTTATAAAATTCATTTTGTTTGTGGTGTTATTATTTATAATCAGTTTGCATTGGCATGTATACGCTCATTGGCATGATCTGGTCCTACTATGGAACTTTAACTCTATTCGATTTGGTTATTTTGTGTTTACTTACGCCTCTTTTCCGTAGTTTAGCTCTGGCGGGTTTTTCGCAAGAACCGACTGCATCCTGGACCTACTATATAGCGTTGACTGAGGGTCCATTCGTTTTCCATTCTGTCTAGCCGTAGAGAACTCGTGTGAATTGTCGGTTGGCGATTAGGTGAAATAACCATGGCACTCTCCTACCCACAGGTCGGGTACTTCCCCCAACACGAGCGACTGCGTCAACCCACCGCAGCCGTTTGTAAGCAGTGTTTCATCCCCAACCAACCGATGATCAACTGGAGCGGAGCTGGCATACGCGGCCGTCTGTCCAAGTACTACGTAAGCCCGGAGGGAGTGACCAGTAACTCGCTGCCCACGGGAAACGCAAGGAGCTCCTCGTCCGCTCGGTCGTTCCTGCGATCCGGGGCTCCCGCCTATCCGCCCTTCCACACCTGGGGCACTCCGCCGCGTATCACAGCCCTGCACCGACGCGAATTTCGACGCAACTTGGACAATTACGAATACTAAATATCGACAATATACTCTTTATGCTAAATTATGCGGTGCCGAATACACGGTGTCGGGTTAAAGTAAAGTATCAGTATCCGTTACCGGAATGTAGGACTATGCAGTACCACTAAACTTATTAAACGTAGATCCCGCGTTATCAAAGTCACACACAACACCTGCTGCACCCCCGACCGCCACATGGCCCGAGAGCGAGCAATCGAGGGCCGCAGTCGGAGGTGCCACTCTGTATTGCTGTAACTCTCAATGTATAAACTATATTTACCAAAAACTGAAGTAACTGATATCAGTGCAAAGCATAGGAACGAGTAACGATTAATATCAAAGCCAGTCATATCGTCTCTATAATTTAAATACTCGAAGGAAACATCAAGTTAGTGCCAATGCTGTACCTTGCTCGGAGAACGAGAACCCTTTACCTTTCCTTCGTCGCTAATAGTATATTGATACCAGCCTAGGTTCCTTTTCCCCAAAGTCTTTTATGTGTATATGACAATAAATATGTACTAACCCTAGTCGAAAGCTAAGTATTGCCACCAACGATCATGACTAAATATGAGAGTGTTAACAAACTGCGTCAAAGACAATAAAACTTGGTGAGAAATAACGAAATAAATATCGATTTACATATACATAATTATACTATATATATACAAATGTATTTCCGACAATAAACAATAAATACTGACAATAAAGTATATATAAATATATATCCAGGGTATCATGTATTTCATTAAATGGCACATTTGGATTGATTTGAACCCTTTCAAATTACTAGAGAAAGTCCTGGAAATACGAAATACATTTTAATAAACATATTCACTGTGTGTAATAATAAGTCTGATGTTGTCAATAATTAACTTAAACGATTATGTATTTTCAAATCAAACTTCAAGTATTCAAAATGCTAAAAAAAAAATCACAAATTATTTACTACAAAATATTTACTTCGATTATATATGAAACTTATCTACGCACGCGTGCATGAGGTTGAGCTTCGAAAACACGAAGGGAGCTAGAACTCGCAGCGGAAGTATCCACCAATTATCAAAGTTATATGTATCTGTATACACACTATGTATATCATATAAAACTATTGCAAATATATACAAATATTACTGGTTTGTTCCTATAATACAAGTTGAGGCTTTAATTGGGGGTTTACCAAAAGGTTCTTAATTCACCATCAAAGGAAGGTTGCTCAGACTCTTGATTTAAATATTTATACCCTTGCAGCGCAATATATTTTTAGTCAACAGCTTGAAATTCAATAAAGGATCCATTGCCGACCCTATAAATCATATATATTCTTAATCCACATCGAAAGGTGAATTGATCCTGATATGTCCGGTCGAAAAAAATATTTAGGCATTTTTTTAATTTTGTAAGGGGTGACATCATGAAAATTGCCTAAAATTTTAATTATTTTTAATTTTAAATACAGTATGCAGATTTATTAACCTAATTAAAACTAGCACAGAAATCCTTTCCGAATTGAATTGATGCATTTTTGGCGAAGTTATGCCCGATTTTCATGATCAAATTTCTAACTGCAAGGCTATAGAAATTTCAGTTTCTTGAAGGTATCTTTTTTTATTATCTGCACTTTGAAGCTACCGCCCTGTTCACAGGAGAGAGGTCGGAGTTTGAGTCACCAAAACCTGGCGAAGAGCCAGACGTGGATACGAACCTTCATCAAGCCATGCAAGATTTCTTCCTTCAGGCTCACAAAAGGCAGCAGAGGCACCAACGATTGATTTAAATATTTTTATTATCTCCTTGATTAAGAATGAATTCATGTACCTAGTTTGTTTAACAATATCGTCTTAATATACTAAATATAAATTAATGTACATATATCGGTTCGAAATGCTGCCAGCCTTAATGCGCCTCTGACAGCCATGTAATGCCCAGGCAGTAAGCGAAATAATTAATTAAATTATAGCCAAGCCGACACTTTCCATATTCACGTTTCAGGGGTATAAATAGTTGCCTAACACTCTATACGCCTCTGCCTTTGCCTCTGCTGATAATAGAAATGCATAAAACTATTGCTAAAATCGAGGGGTTACTCCTCCTCCGGCTCATGACCAGTACTTGGCCTGGCCCTGTGCCGGCAAGGGGTGGTTGTGGTTGTAGGCAGCTGCAGCTGCCGCGTTCCCGTGAGCCGCTGCAGCGGCATAGTCGTTGAGCTGGTGCTGGGCTACGTGGGCATTGTAGTTGGCCGCGGCCACCGCCGTCTGGTTGAGATGGTAGGCGGCTTGCGACCAGTTCGAGGGCGACTGGGACTCCAGCTTGGAGTAGTCGCTCAGGTGCAGCGAGGGCGAGATCTTGGAAACACTGTCGGCGGTCAGCTTGGAGAAGTCATCTATGGACAGCTTCGAATAGTCTGTAAAGAAATGGGAGGGATAGGTTATAAAAGGGCAAAGTTAATCAGTTAAGACACAGGACTTTTAGGTAGGGGAGTGTCCCTGGAAGGAACTCCTTTACCTAATATAGGCCACCCACCTTGATGATAGTAGTTTTGACTGCTAAAGTGTCCGGGCTGAGCAAAGCCGCCAGGGAATCCGTGCTGCGCCGCACTCTGGACCAAGTCGTAGCCTCCCATCTGCGTGTGGTGGTGTGCCGCCGCAGCAGCAGCTGCTCCACTGTGATGGGAGCTGGGGGCGTGAGCCGTATGATGCACTGCCTCGTTCATGCCTGCTCCGTTGGCGGTGGTTCCTGGTGCCGGGCTGTAGCCCGCCATGGAGCCCACTCCGAGGGGGCCAAAGCCCAGGGGAGCAGTCGCCCCACTTGGTCCAACGCCCACGCCCACGCCCACGCTGGAGCTGCCGCCACTGTTCATGGGCGATAGGCCGGAGCTAGAGCCACCCGAGTGCTTGCGGAGACGGGCCCGGCGATTGGAGAACCAGACCTGGATACGAGCCTCGGTCAGGCCAGTGGTCTGGGCCAGCTCCTCCCGGGTATACACATCCGGGTATTGGGTGCGGGCAAAGGCCCGCTCCAGAGCTTCTAGCTGCTCGGCGGTGAAGGTGGTGCGGGAACGGCGCTGCTTGCGCTTCAACGGAATCCCAGGCTCCGACTCCGTTTCACTGAGGTCCGAGTCGCGGCCTGCAACAATGGGAAAGCGATTGGGGTTAGAATAAAGGCATTGAGGGGAACTCTTAAATTATTAACGCCTTGTAAGAGGCCATAAAATTCTCCACACCCCTTGAAAATGAATCATATTCGGCGGCTTGATCTCCGGATTCAATGAATAGAGGCCACCGACGTGGATCGCCGGCGATCGTGTGACCCCCGATCGTAGTTCCAGCTCCATCTCCATGTGAACGAGAATGGAATTGAGAATGGGTGTCGACGTTCAATGCGCGCCATTGCATATTAATTGAAACGTCAGGGAGCGCAGCAAATCTGTCAAAGCCACCGACGATCCCACAGAAGGCATCCACTCGTAGGACTCCGAGCAGTGATAGAGAGAGAGGGGGCGTTGCCGCAGGCAGCTCGTAAAAGTCACAGCATTGACAAGTGACACAATATATCACGTTACACAAGAAGATGATCGGCAAGTTGTCAGCGGCCATGGAGGAGTGCGCCAATTAACTTCGGCATCTGTTTACGAAAGGGAAGCCGGGAAAAGCCGCCGTCATTGGCAATCGGGCTTGAAGCGCGGCGTGTGGCGGCGGCGACCAAGCCACACCAAGAGGAACAGCCATGCCAAATTATTTGGAGAGCTCATTACACAATAAGCCGCGTGTTCGGGGCGGAGCGGAGGAGTCGCAACCCTTAACGGCTTGGGATCAAAGCAGAGCAGCGGTCGCCTTTGCGGGAATTATTCAACAAGATCACAAGCTCGTTTTTCAAAGGACTTCGCTTAGGCTGGGTCCTAAGACCCAGAGCGTCCTGATCCCGCTGTGACCACTATTTGTGTGTCTACTGGCGAAGCGGAAATACCTTGGCACTCGATTAAATTTATTGTCCCTTCGCGGGTCTGTGTGTGGCTCTTCTAAATACTTGGGAACCGATATTGCGGTCAGTGTGTTGGCCTGTTAATCTTTTCCGGTCTTTCAGGCGATATTATTAATTGACATTACGAATTATATGATTTCCGGTTACCTGTTCCGCTCTGATTAATGGGAGTTTTACCAAACGGAACTGGCACTGGTCTGATCCTTGAGCTATCATCAATATCAACCTGCCCCTCATGCAAATTGTCGGAATGGGATTTGCGGGGTATTCCATTATTCGTTGGGGACAAGCCCCGAAACTGTAAAACAATCTTTTGGCACGCTTATGAGCTTCGGCGACGACCCACAGGCCACACCCAAAATCCCCTTAAGCGAAACCTCGCAACGGAACGGAGCTCGGAACGCCCACTGCTTAGTTCGGCCTGTGGTCCAATAAAGAAGTCGAAAAGTTCACATGCGTATTAAATGGAAACGAAATGGATGGATATGAATGATAAAATACAGAAGTCGGACTATTAATATTTCAACACACGAAACAATAAAACTTAATTATACGAAATAAGGGGGTCGGTGCGGATCGGGTTCCTGAAGCTGTGAAGACCCAGCGGAGCCCGCCCGAGAGCCGAGCTGGGTCGAGAAGACAAAGCGATGAAGCGGGCCAGGGAAACGACAGAAGAAAAGGTGGAAGGCAGAAAAATCAATTAGTTTTTAAATGTTAAACATTTTATTAATTTGTTGCTACTTGCCCATCCATGCCAAGGGAGCGGGAGCCAGCGAAAGAAAACAATCCAGCGGCGACCCAGACAAAAGCCTTTTTATTTTGGCACCAACTCCGACCGGCAGGGCCCCACATTGGCTACTGTGGAGCTGCGCTGCGTCTTTGAATTGCTGGGCTTTCTTTTCGGTGACCGGTGACTGGTGACCTGGCATCGGTGGAAAAGCGTTTGAGGCCCTAAGCTTTGATAAATTACTGCGGTTTCGTAATCTGGGCAGGTATTCCATCATCTCTGACGACGTTCAAGTTGTGTTCCCGAACAGCAGGTAGGCGCTGCCTTGTGTGGCCCCGGCCCCAAATGGTGGCAAAGTGCAAAAGGCAAGCGGTCATTTTCCATGCCGTTCACTGTGTGTGCTTATTTTCAGAGTCCAATCACTTTTGATGGACAATTGCTGCACAAAAATCAATCGGGACCCTGCCCATTATGGGCAGTGCTGGAAACCCCAGCACTGTCATCAATCAACGGTCCTGACACCGAATCTACGTCTTAAATTGGTGCATCTAATGCAAGGCGACCTGCAATTGAAAACCCATTCTCAGCGGAGGTGGGAAGAGGGGAGAAGCCCTGCTCCGCGGGAGAACGCGGGACCGACCGTCTGTCAGATGTCAGTTTGGGGAACGCGCTGCCTGTCTCCGAGCCGCAGATTCGGGATTTGACATGTCTCGGGCCCCAATGACATGGACCTGACCGAAGGGGTAACCCCAGTACCAGTACCAGTCCCAAGCACAAGCCCAGACCGAGACTCATACCCAAGCCCAGCTCAGCGCGGCTCATTTCAGTTCGGCGCGACTCCGCCGTATGTTATTTCTTAAGTCTTATGATCCATGTCAGCATAAGGATTACAGGAGCTTTAAAAGTAATGCCGCTCACATGGGTTAGGTTTAAGAGCGAAGGAATGGCATGGAATGCTGCCCAGCGTCTTAATAATTTGGCCAAAATATATTTTTTCTGAACAATACAAGTTGGGGAAAAAATATACAAACATAAGTATTAATCTGTCCGAAAAATCATGTTGCTAAGCAGAAGGGGAAATTTCTGCAATGCTTTAAACCTTCGAGGGTTTGGTAGACATGGTTCCCAGCAAAAATATTTTATATACTTGCCTTGGCTTGAAAAATAAAATTTATTCAAATATTTTAATAACATCCTCTTTCACTATCTCCTTGCTATATCCTTCGTAATATAATTTGGGGCAAACGAAAATAGAAAATGAAATGTACTTCAATGGCTAGTTCTTAATTTTCACCAAAGTATTTACAAAATTTAGATACAACCGCTAAGAAAACTCTTATTGGTTTTATTCTCTTCTACTTGTCCCAAACATGAATATTAGTGGGGCTTTTATTACAATTTCTAGTCGGGTTCTCATATTTTTTAATATTCCAATTTTGAGAATATATTTCAGTAAATCGTATAATTTTACCGATAAAGTATTCAGAAACGCCCTCGCAAACGAATATACAAATGAGAAGACCACTAAATACCATGTTTAAATTCAAATCAAATTTCCCGCTGAGACCCATTTAAACTAATTTACAAAAGTCGCCAGGGCTTCCATGTTAGGGCGGTGCAAGGTACGTGGAAAAGATGCCGAAATTAGTTATAATCATAATCCGGCGGCAGAAGAAACGTAATCATCGAAATCGGAGGAGTCCGAGGTCGGGCCAGAATGAAATGAAACTAATTTAAATAACAATGCATACAAACACTTGATCAAAACAAATCCCAGATGAACAGAACGAAAGAGAGGGCAGGAACGAGAGAAAGGAGGACCCAGAGGAAGCGGGACGGAGCGTCGGTTAAAGTGTGATAATACGTTAATAAAATATTTTGTAACTCATCAACACGAACGACTCAGACTCCGACTCCGACTCAGACCCAGACTCAGGAGAGGGCGCTGCAGCAGTGCATCGAAGGCGGTGGAACGCATACACGAGAGTCGGGCCGAGCCACAATGAGATCAAACGGAACGCTCCAGGACACCCTGGTGGGCATTAAAGACGCCGCCCGGGATCGGTGCATTTGAAGTCGAGGCGATGCTTTTGTTACGTTGACACTTTTTTCGGGCATGAACGATTTTAATGGGTTTTCGAGTCGAACAAATGAGCCAGCCACTGGATCATCGGGCCATATGTGTGAGATAGGGCCAGCTCGGGTCCGGGTTCGGACTTCGGGCTTCGGGTCTCGGAGTCGGTGCTGATGCGGGCGGGGTTAGAGACCACCGCACGCATATGCAAGGATAGCACACTATATTTTTGCGCAATCACCACCGTCGAGCTCTGCTGCTCCTTCGCCTTCGGCAGTCATTTGTCATGTGACACTGCAGGAATGCTCCTCTTGGCCTCTCTGCTTCTCACTCTATCTTTCTAGGTGTCTCTTTTCGACATCCCGTTGCGAATCATTAGAGGTGTGAACTCCCAAAACAGGATCGTTTGCCTTCGTCCTTCGGCCATTACATTTTTTTCTTTTGTACACTCAAAAAATTAAATGTAATAGGAGCTGTTTCTGGTTTTCAAAAATTGATTGGAATGTTCTTTAAAATGTTCAACTATTTTCACAATAGTGCTTTAAATATAAATAGAAATAGAATATAAATACATATATGTCAGAGCACTCGTTCGTGAAGGTGTTTCGTTTTTACAAATTGAATTGGGTTGGGCTTCGATCCAGCAATATCCCAAGGAACGTTCTTTCTCTTTTTCAAAATATGCACATTAATATTTAACAAGAAAGGAAATTGATATGGGGAAGCCAAAGATTTTTTACCCTTGCAGTTTGTAAGTGAATCTAGGGCCCCTTGATTAGGAAATCGATCATAACTAAGCCAAAAATGCATTAATCTCAATTCGGAAAGCTTTTCTTTGTTAGTTTTTATTGGGTTAACAAATCTGCATACTGAATTTAAAATTTAAAAAAATTCAAAATTTAGCCAATTTTTGACAATTTTAATGATGTAACCCCTTATAAAATTTTCAAAAATGGCTAAAATTTTTTTTTCTGCCGCACATTTCTAGATCGATTCAGATTTTGATGCTGATCAAGAATATATATGATTTCTAGGGTCGGAAATGACTTCTTCACTGTGTTATAAACTTATAAATGTAATTATAATACTCTGCAAGGGCATACAAATAAAAGGATAATTTTAAAAATTAAATGCAATTAATGAGTTAATTTCCCTAAAACCATTCCTATATCCCCTTCAAATCGATGTCGCACTAGTTTTTCTCTGTCTGTACTGCATTTTCTGCAAATAATTGAACCTGTTTTGGGCTCAGCAGCGTTTGACAGGATCCTGGCTGATCCTGAGCTCTGCTGCCGCATTGTCTGGTCCTGGGCCCTTCTGATCGGGGAGAGTATTTTGTAAATAGCCTTGGCCATTCCCACGGCGGCCTCTCTTGATGCCATTGTTCCGGCCACTAATTGCCACAAGTGTTCTGCTCGGCTTTTCTTTTTCATCGGGCCTGGTTAGATCCCTCGTTGACTTCTCGGTGTCGGTGTTTTGGCATTTGATTTCTTTGTGTTGCGTCACTTTCTTCGCTCTCTGAGTGGGCCGGGCTTGGACCGGCCTGGGATCGCACTAAATAAAACAAATCGCACGCGTATTTATCAGTCATGGTCTCGGGATCCGAGTCAGACAGCTTGGCTATTGTCAGGCGTCTCGGGGGAGGCGTTGCCAGCGTTTAGCGGTGTGTTTGTTGTGCCTTCGACGGGGCGTGGTGACCAGTATTTATCAGTATCAGTATTTATCAAGCTGCAGATTTCTGAGAAGTGGCCAAGAGGTCGCATCGGATTCCGTATAATTGCCCCGATGCCTTAGACCCACTCTAGAGAGGGCCATGCAGGAAAGCCGCTCAAGTATTGCCAGATTTAAATTATAATTAGCTGGCTCCGATGCCTCACCTTCTTCCTCCCCAAACACACCTTTAATTATTCCGCTATAATACAATTTAAATTGGTATTTTTAGGTGAGGATCTCTATCGGGGCTGAGGCAGGGGCCGGCATCTGTCGGATGCTATCAATGCTCTTAATAACGGCTTTGGCGGACTCAAATTATAACAGCATTATTGTCACCTAACTTATTTCGTTATTTCGGTAGCCCCCACACAATTTTCTCTTTCTTTTTTATCGGGGTATATTCAGCTATTATTGGGTATTTCATATTTTTCCAGCGTTTTTTCGGTATTCGCCAGATCAAAGCGAGCCGCCGATAAACACAGCCAGCGACAGTGGGGCTTTGTAGTTGGGGAAGCTGGGAAAGAGTCTCCGAGTTGGACGTGGACGTGAACGTGGAGGCCGGTCGGTTGTATAAATTGTACAAAATCCAAATCAAACGAAATTATACGCGAAATACTATAAGATGGAGAAACATATTTAATAATGCATAATTTCATTTTCGGCCTTCGCAGGTGAGGAGGGGCAGGAGTCACTTGGTCGCCGGCAAAGAAGGCGTTGATTACAGGCAACGGGCACCGACTTTGTTATCCCGGGACCCAGGTCCCTCAGTCCCAGATCCCAGATCTCAGATCTCAAAGATTCCAGCACAGCTGGGGTCTCTTCAGATGTGTCTCTGCGCAACCTTTACGTTTGGGGTTGTGATTGCGAGCTGGCCGCCACTTCTGGCCAGCCACAAGGCCATAATGATGGAGCGGGATGGGTCCCTTTGTCTGCGAGCACGGGGGAATCAATGATGATGGGAGGGCGTGTGCTTATTATACGCTTCGACAACATAATGACTACCCTTACTTGGGGCATATACATTTTATATTTGTACAATTCCGGCCTGGAGTTAAGTAGCCCGAGCATACAGGTGCTTCACGGCGGCTTAACACGGAGCCTGGGGAGGTCAAATGTCCTGCTCTAACTCCACTCCTGCACTCCTTTAGGATTTTCACCTGTAAGTGCCATTTTCTCACACGAATTTTGAATAAAAAAAGAAGAGAAAGGAACAACAGGCCAGATGACTTCCCTTCAAGGACGGATGACCCGAATATTCGTACAGCATTCATTGATCGAATGCAAGCCAGAGTCATTGTCGGCTTGTAGTCACACACAGAGAGACAAAGTCAAGGTGACGTCTATGGGAATCCCCCTGCGGGCCATTGTGAGGCGGGATCTGTGTTGTGACAGTCCGAGGTCGGCAAAATATCAGAGGATGTCGGCAAAAACTGACAATTGCCAAAAAGGAGGGCATGGCAAAGTAGCTCGACTGCCGACCCTAATTGAAAAAGCCAAGTACAGTGCGAGAGAACATACAAAACAATTTTCTAACCAATTTTCCAAATGCCGAATACCGAATGCCGAACACCAAGCTCTCTGGCTTTGACCCCGCCGGTCGTTTATCGAATGACTATGCATATTCGGACCGATTATTGGCTCTGATCATGGGACAGAGGAGCGGCCAGTACGAGGTCTCACGCACGGCAGAGGAAAGCAGGGTTATTAGCTCTGACTGGGACTGGGCAAAAGAATCTCGAACCTCCGAGTCTCGCCTGGTGTACTTTTGATTCTCAGGTGTCATCATCTACACCTATTTCGGCCGTGGTGTATAGCCAACAAGCGATCGAGATCGTTATCGTATCGGCCAGAGAGATCCATTGTAGTCTTCTTCTCTCTCCCCTCGTTTTCCATTCCGAGCGGCTTTTATTTAAGTTTAAGTCGCTGGTTCTAAGACGATCAAAGCCATGTTGCCGCCGCCACCAGTTCAGTTTGTTGATTTGAGCTACAAATGATTTGATGATGATTTTCCGAAATTATCAAATAAATGATCGGTGATTTTCACAGCGAGATAGATTCCCCCGGCCCCGGTCCCCGGTCCCCTGCCCAATTCTTTCCAAATGGGTTTTGCTTACCTCCAAGTATTCCGTGTATGGTGTAGTCCTTTCGACCATCTTCGCTGCCGCGATCGTTTCCCCGCAACAAGCGGCTGATAGACGACGTCGAAGGGGGATCCGCGAAGCCCTCCTAAGACAGAAAGTTATCCGATTAGAAATGGGTTTATAATTCGGTTTTATCTTAAATCGATTCCTATCTAACACGAAGCAGGTCCAATTAAGATAAGGCGGAGGCCTCTGAAAGCCTCTTCAGAAGCTACTGTTCCCGCAGCGGACAATGCACTTGGAAAGCTCTGACAATAATGGCACAGAGGCCGGGCAGCTGGTTGTGTTTGGACAATTTCCATGTAGCGCTTCCCCTGCCGTCTTTGACTTGTAATCCAATTAGGGAAATGTCAAGCCAAGAGTTAGGCCAGGCATGAGATTTATCTCTATCTGGCGTTGGCCCTTGTCGCGTGTTGTGTCAAGAGGCGGGACAAGTGCTGAGATGCCGAAGAAACCGCTGCGGGAATGGATACAAATTGCGAGAAATGGCACTGCGTGAAGTTAAGCTTCCACATGCAAAGTTAAGCTCTTTCCTCTGACTTTGACACAGTTCAGCGGCACTCAAGCCCTTTTCTCTGTACAAAAGCTCGGCCTCCCGTTCATCGCCTAATGGCGCTTGCCGGGCACCACTAGAAATTAAAGAAACACATGGTTAAGTCCGATCACCAAATCAATCCCCAATGCGATTCCTCATGGAAACCCTCTCCTCGGACACCGAAAACTGTCAGATTTCATTAGAGCGACATGTCGGCTTCCAGCAACTGTGCGACGCGGAGTCATCTCTCTGGGAGTGTGAGCCCAGTTCTGGGCACTGGATGCAGTCTGCGTCTGCCGGCAGACAGTGACCCAGAGTGTCAGCCGTTGCTCAAATGGAGTGGCATGTGCCGCAAACATTTTCATGATTAATAAAAAATTATTTTCCACTAACGAAATTATCGTGGAGCGACGGGCAAGGGGCTGTGGCTAATTCCCCGGCGAACAAAGGTGGCATAACTGGCACCTCATAGACAAGACAGCGAGACCAGACAGGCCGAAACGCCGGCCACGGAAACCGAAACTGACATTTTGTCCAGTCTGGATTTGGATTGGAATGGATGCTGGCTGACTGGCTGGCTGGGTGCGCTGTCTGGTTGGTCTTCTACTGGCTACTGGCTCCTATTTCTATTGAATGTGTCATGGGAACAACAACAGAAATGTGTTTTGATTTTCAACTGGACTTTGTTGGGTTATTTATGACCGCAGAGCTGGAGCTGGAGTTGGGGCTGAGCCGGGGACCGGTTGCTGCTCGGCTGCTGGAATGTGTGACGGCTAATCTTGGGGCAACTGACAACTGGATACCAATTCCAATCCCGACCCGAACTGATCTCGATCTGAGGCGAGCCCCCGACTGCGAGGTACGTTTTCTGCCTGCGAGTTCTGGCTTAACAATTTCAATTGAAATTTAATTAATTAGTTGACAGTCGGATTGACACTTGACTGCGCTTATACTTGACCAAATCGCTGTGGTCTTTGCCTAAAAATGTCTACCCCTTTCGGGCCTCTGCCAGCTTTTTTGTTTTATTTGGTATGAGTGACAGGTGCCTAGTGTTTTTTAATAATTAAGTTTCCTGGAAATAAACAGTTTGTCAGCGGGTCATAAATATTTGAGGGCTTAAGACTTGCACCTTGGGATCAGCTAGAGTGCAATAACAGCCCTGAAATCAATCACGATCGTCGAACAAGATGTATCTTTATCGATTGGGAGGGGCCATGGCTAAGACGGCCAGAATGGAATGGGAGGAAGGAGGCCGCCAGGTGCCCACAGCGTATTCTAATTAAGCATGAAGCGCACCTGGAGGCAGTGTTCCAGCGGACGCCTACTGCCCGGACAGAGCGAGGAGCACCAGCACCTCGGACAGAGTGCGCATCTCCCGGCTATGATAAATTTACTCATGCTATATGCATGTGCGTGTGCGAGATCTGGCCGATCGTATCGATGGTCGCCCGAATCGTATCGCCACATAAAGTGTGGCTAATTGCGGCTTCAAATAAAGAGCGAGACGAGAGCCGCCAAAAGAGGCTGGCGCATGAATACACGATCTCTTGTTCTCGTACTCGCAGGGATCTCCCGCCTCCTCCAATCTCGCCGAAAGGCTAAACAGCACTCCAAGACAGCCCTCATCCATCCATATACGTGGATCAGAGGAGCTGATCTCGACAGCTGGCCGCTCGGTGTTGGCGTAGGTTCAGAAATAAGCTCAAACCCCATCTCAACTTTGGGCTTTGTTTTTCCCACTGATCGAGTCGTTTGTGTGCGCTCATCTTCCCGCCAGTTTAACGCTAATAATAGGTCGGTATTAGCGAAGGTGATGAGTTTTGCGACCGGGTTTTTCCGTTGTCTCTGAGGTGACATATTGAAACTGAGGATGGATGTCGTATAAGTGGCTTTGTTGGATTCACAAATCGTCCATTAAAACGTGACAAGAATTAAGTGCATCTGGTGGGAAGCTCGCCGAGCGAAACTTGAAGTGTGGGCAATGTTTACCGACCTCACTGCCACCACACATTGTCATATTTGCTCATGCCTCCAAATTGCATGTCAAACAGGAAGTTTGGACCGATATCCCGAGGGCACATAAATATATATTCTCTTTTTGCACCTTGTCGCCGCCTCAAGGATAAAACACAATCGATGCCGATGCCGACACAGGGAAGACGACAACAACGACGACTCTTTATGGTTTAATCGATTTCTTAACGGTTTGGGTGGCAAGCAAAATTTGTCGTCGCCGTTGTACAACAAATTTGTCAATGAGAGAGCGGCCAAGTTCAAAATCGGTCCTTGGGCCATTTTTGGGCCATCTGGCCAGCCGGCATATGTATGCAAAAAGGACCGGGAGGTGTCAGTGTCGGAAGCGGAGGAGTCGGCAACGTGCCATAACAAAGCCAGCGGGCGGCCCGAGTCTGCCACGTGACTTTTAGGAAAACGGAAGTAGGCTGCCGGCGAACGGGAACTCTGGTTTGCATCGCATTTTCTGTGTCTGCAAATAATGGCATGCGGTCTCTGACAAAGTCCTTGCATCCTTTGTTTTGGCACATTTATTGCTTCCTGCAGTTCTGCAGGTGCGGCTGCGACTGCAACTGGTTACTCACCTTTATCAGCTTCTCGCGTATCTCCCAACTGAATATCCCGGCGTTTTCCTTTCGCAGCTCATCGATCCGCGTCTCGATCTCCGGCGAGGTCACCTTCGGTTTGGATCCACCTATCACGCCAGGCCTAATGGAGCCCGTCTCCTGGTATCGGTTCAGAATCTTGGACACACAGCCGTGGGAGACCCGCAGCTGCCGGGAAATCACACAGGGACGAACGCCACTGGCCGCCATTTCCACGATTTTCAGGCGAATGTGATTGGGCAGCGGGCGACCATTGATGAAGACGCCCCCGAGCTGGTTGACGCGACCTTGTCCTGTGAAGAGTGCATAGAATCGAATGAAAACACTGTTTTGGGGCTTGATAATACCCAAAAGATCTCTAGCTAGTAACAAAAATAAATCAATTATGAAGAAAATCTGAAAATATATTATTTGTGGCCCAGATTTCCTGACCAATCAATTGTCTAGACACTTTAAGAAGGTTTTAAACAGGAGAATAGCCTAGGTAAAGCTCACCTTGAAAGGGATAACCCGCGAACAGGGGTCGCAACGAGTTGGCGCTGGACATATCCATTGTCCGGATCCAATCTGCTTACTGATAACTTAAAAACTAAACTGATGCCTCACTGTAGCACGAACTGGCTTTGGTTTTGGCTTTGAAGTAGTGCCTCAAAGTCGATTTAATTGCACAAGAGATGCTAAGTATTCTCTGCAGTTATTCACTCGGAAGCTGGCCCAAAGGCTCCACTCCATCACGATTCCGACGGAAGTTCGCAACTCCGAACCCAACCCGATAGGCAGCGGCTTCAATCGAACTCGGACGCAGCGGGATTTTTCTTGGAATTACGCGCGCTTCGGCGATCAAACAGCACGAGACTTGCAAAGCAACTAAAGAGAAGCGCGAGCATAAATTAACGAAGGCCGTCCGGGCCCGGGCTATGTCGACGACTACTCCACAATGAGATCGCTCCATAAACTGGTTTCCGCGCCGACCCACCACCACCACCGTCGAGCTGGAGTCGTAGAAGCTGGCTGCGGATGAGGAGAGCGAGAGCAGCTTTCGCGCCCGCCCCTCGGTGGTTGATAGCGCCACGCCGCTCCAGGTACAGATACTCGGATACTCGGATACCCAGATACAATATGGCACCGATCAAACTTCGCTGCGCGACAGAGAGGCAAGAGCCGCGCGAGAGAGTCCCGGAGAGAATCGGTCTTTCTCCGCGCTTTAATCGAGCTAATGCCACGCCTGGGGAGAGCTCTGATTGGCCGAGCCAGTTCGGGGCGGTTCTCCGCTGGATGCTTGATAGCGAAGCGCATCCGCATCCGAATCCGAATCCATAATCCGTCCGCACATCAACCCCCCGTTGAAATTCGCCCGATCACTTTGGGTGTGTGTGTGTGGTGTGTGCAGCTGTCCCGTCCTGAATTGTATGACTTTTATTTTGTCGCCGGCAGCCAATTAAAGCGTGAAGGCTGCCGTCGGCACAGGGCACAGGACACAGGCCCAACACCATTACCCATTACCCAGACCAGGACGCATTATCAATCGTTCCGGTTTTGGCATTTTTAGCACCCACAGTTGCGTGTGTCGTGTGTCCCAAATGTATGTTTATCCCATTCTTCCGCTCCCGGCGACCCGGCCTCCCTGCCGCATCCTTCCATCCCGGCTAGTTAGGCCAAGTCTTTGTCAGCGAGGTTTATGGGTTGTGTACTGACTTCCTTTAGCTTCTTGGCTTAGCCAGCTCATGCTTGTTTGCCTCGATGGGACCATGGCTGGGCTGTGCTGGGGTTAGCCTAGGAAGCTGCATTTGATTTATGAAATTTAATGTAATAATGACGCCGAATGGGGATTAGCTTCAACCTCATTAGCTGGCCAGCACCGAAGGATTACATGTCCGGGAAATTATTAACAAGCTGGCAGGCAGCATCAAAAAGTCAACATGGGAATGCCGGAGCCACGACTCCCCCAGAAACTTCTACCCCGAACTGGAAAAGTCATTTTCCGATATACAAACATAAAAATCTATCAACAGCCATTAATGGCAAACGAAAGTCACACCTGGTACAGCTCGGACGGTCTGCAGTTTTGAAAAATTGAAAAATTGAAAAACCAACGAACAAAAGCGAAAACAGCGAAAGGACATCATCATAATATAAAGAATTAAGCGTGAAGTTTACGCATATTAAGGATACGCACATGCCGCCTGCATCTGGCTTCCACACAGGACCAGAAAGGGACAGGGAAGGGAGCGGTAGATGGGTTCGGAGCCAAAATGGCTGCTCCTTTTGCCTTTTGTGCGAGTGAGTACGGGAGGGAGTCGGCTGGCTCCTGGCAGCAGGACGCATGCAAATCTCGGAGCTATAAAAATATTCAAACATTTTTCGAACTCCCGAGCTGAATCGAGCGGAATGAGCTGACAGGCTGTGGCAACACTACCTCTAGGTACTCGAGACCATGCCCTATGATCGTTCTAATAAGCTGGCCCGGGAGTCCTGGCGCGGTAATCAGCATTAAACTGGATGCTAATGAAGCGTTATGCAAGGACCCCGCACTGCCAGGCACTTGAGTGCACTGGAATGCCTCGTCTGCGCGGCAATGCAAATGAGCCAAGCAGGACATGCCTGCCTGGCCAGGGCATTAATTGATTGCGTCTGCGCCTATTTCCGTGCTCTGGCCGAGACCACAGGCACTTGGTCACGATAACATGACAAATTCCCTAATTTGCGTATTGACAGTTTTCAATTATCGGAGCTCCTCATGCGTGGCAGCGCCAGAATCACCAACTTTGATAAGGAGCCGAGGCGTCCTTCTAGTGCCTCGTGAAACGGAAATTCGTCCATAAATGTGGTTCTGGCATATTAACTTCCTGCCTGGGAGTCTGAGGCGAGGAAATGGAAGTGTGTTTACGAAGGGCAGGACTTCAAAGTCAAATTAAACATGCCAAGGCTCGTAAGAATGGTAAATCAGTGAAAAAAACAGAGGTTCAGATATCAAATTTAAGCAATTTTAAGCATTATAATTTTTGTCGGAAGCCTGAAAAGCAGTGAAGGAGTCCTTTCCGACCATATAACCCATATATATTCTTGATCAGCATCAAAAACTGAATCGATCTACATATGTCCGACAGAAATTTGGTTATTGCCATTTTTTCAAAATAATATAAGAGGTTAGTTACATCATTAAAATTGTCAAAAATTGGCAAACATTTTTTTTTTTTTTTTAATTTTAAATGTAGTATGGAGATTTATTGAGCTACTAAAAACCAACTCAGAAAAGCTTTTCGAATTGATATTACAGCATTTTTGGCTTGGTTATGATTGATTTTCATGATATAATATCAAACGCAGGGCTATAGAAATTTCGGTTCCCCGAAGCTATCTTCCATTATAGTTAGAATCTGATTTCTAAAAAAAAATACAGGAAAAATTCGTAAACAATGAAAGCAAACGTGTTACAGTTCACACTTTTTGGGACACTTTCCAGTTAATATTTCGTCAACAAAGCCTCCAATTAGCGTCTCATAAACGGAATTCAAGACTCAATAGCTACGGCCGTAAAGAAGCATCGAATCCTTGAACAGGCTTCGATGTCCCTGAGCCACGCTACTGATACGGTTTTATGGCACCGCCGTCTTATCCTGAATCAGAGCACATGTTGGCCACACTGCACACTACAATCGTGATTTACTGAAGGCTGTAAATTTTGTCGCCAAGAGCAGACATAAAACTTGCTCTATAGATCATTACGAGGGGCCGTAAAGGGCCCGTGTGGGTACAGTCAAATTCATTCAAACTCACGAGATCGTAAACCTCTTTCGAATGGGAGTGCGAAGTGGTCTTCAAAAATTATTATTATCTGCCTCGTGAATAGCTGAAGGCTTCTCAGAATGGACCTCTGGCATCTGGTAAGGACTGGGGCTGAGGACTACCGAATCCAAATCCCAACTCTATTCCTGGCTCCTGGCACCCCGTCGTTGTGACACCTCCGTCGTCCTTGCCTTGCCACTGCCACTGGGTCGGCTGCCTGGATGTGGCAGGTCCGGCGGGACCAACGACAGCGTTTGTTTGCCTTGCAAATTTAGCATGAAGGAGTGAAAACTGTTTGACAACTGTCCTTGCTGGGTGTGCTGGTGAGTGTGAGCTGTGCGCTGTGCGCGTGTGTGTGCCTAATTTTCACTTGTCCTAGTCCAGATGGACCAGCGATCTGTCATATGTGATTGTTCAATATTTGCCCGCTCGCCAGGCTGTTTGTTTTGCCTTCCGTTTGGTCAACAACTCCTACTTACAGGGGCCCACAGACTACTGTGTGTGCCCAATCTCAGAGTTCCTGTTGACAGTTTTCTAACGGAGTTTTGATGGATCAGTTAGCGGAACCTCATTATGAGACAGGAGGATGCAAGTGGGAGATGTGTTCCTGGAAGGAATAGGAGCACTTAAAGGGTAGAGTCCTGCGTAAAAGAAAAATTTTCAGAGCTCAGTTGCAGAGGAAACAATTTTAATTTCATGCAAGGAATTAGTTTCGAAACTTTCAGAGTCTCGTAAAAGCCAGCTGTGCTTCGACAAGAGTAAAAGAGACATCCCGAGGCAGCCGACGACGACGACGGCTTTAATGGAACCGCCGCCGGTCCAGGAAGGTTTAGCGTGTTTCGCTTAAATGAAGTACCAAAAACTCAATTTATTTGCAATTAAATTGTGAAACAAAACTGCAAGGGGCACGGGTCGAGGACGGGGCATTTGCATTGTCCGGCCATCGGAGAAAGAGACTTGACTCGGACTCGGTCGCACACTATCTGCGTCCTTTTCCCAGTTGCAAGTGCGTGGCTGCGGCTCGAGCTTTTGATCTCGCCCGTTCACACGGATGGCCTCCACTCCTCGCCACCCATCACCATCTCATTTGAGAGCTCTAAGGCGCTCTGCGACTGCGACTGCGACTGGGCTATATGTCATTGTAACATAAAAGTTCAATTTTAATTGCCGCGCTTGACGTGCTCAAGGTATTTGGCTTGGCATTTTTACGATCACTTTGGCAAATGTGCGCTTCAAAGCCATTTCAGTCAGTTCCGAACTCCGAACTCCGAGCTGAAGCGCACGGATCTCCGACCGACTTTTGTCGGCCACTTTGTCCAGTCACTGCGGAGACCTCATCCTCATCCCAGCCCATCCCATCCTCTGAGGCTCTGTGTCAAGTCGTAAAACACATCAGCATCAGCCTCAGCCTCAGCCCGAGACGCAGACCCAGCCCCATCCCCAGCCCCAGTACCAGTCTTCGTTCCCAGCTCAGTCTCAGCCCGCGTTGTCGCTGTCGAGCATGAATTTTACATATGTTCATTTGTTTATATGACTGGGGCTTGGAGCCGGCTCAGATTGGCACTCAACTTAAGCAATGGCAAATCCGTAACTCATTTCGTCTGTGTTCCTCGTTTTGACTTGTCCGTTAACTGCTCACGCAGAATCTTGAAGTGCAACCTTCACCGAAATTTCGCATTCGCATTTGCATCTGCACATTTTTCCCATCCACCTTTTGCCTTAAGCGTGTACGACCGCTAAAACTTTGCTTTTGGGGAAAATATTTAAGGTCCAAACTACAAACTTAACAAATTATAAAAATATATAATGTGGAATCCTCCGAGTCCCCCCATTTTTCTCAGTGCCTTTCATATATCTCTCCCATCAATAACATAAATTAAAATCGCAGCCAAAAAGCCAACTCCCAGCGGCATTTGCTTTGAGCAAGCTGCTGACACATGCACCTCCTCCTTGGCATCCTCTGGCCTGCCGCCGGGATCCTCAACTGCTAAAACTGCAGACTGCGTGTCGTCTCCCACATGGAGAGGGAGTGAGCTCATCGACGGCGGGCAGGGAGTAATTTGTTGGCGGCGGAGTCCATTCTGCTCAGCGTTCCAGGAGGGGCTGGGTTCGTTATAATTTATTTAATGGCTAGCTGGCCGCCCTCCGCCTGCTCCCCCAGCAGCAGATCCTTCGGCTGGCCAGCTGTTGAGTAATTTGCTAAACATTCAGCCCGCTCCCCGCCAATCGATGGAGCGGTGCTGGCCAGATTTCCGCAGATTTATGAGCCGAGCGTATTGTATTGTCTGCGGTGTTTATCGCCGGGCATTGGCTGTAAAGCCGGCTTATAGGCTGCCGAATGCGTTTTTAAACAGTGCATGCTAAATCAAAGATTTCTGTGGCCCTCGACCGCCGACCGTCAATTTCCGGCGAAAATCGCGTGCAGTCTCGGGAGATAACTAAATTACCGGCAACACAACGACCACAGGAGTCATAATTGCGGTGGGCGGAGTTTCGAGTATAGAGTATAGGGTGTAGGGAATTGGGTGGGAGGACAAGGACAAGGACAAGGACAAGGACACCGCCGCGTACTAACAAACCATTAACACTCGAACCGCAAACTGACGGCGCGCAGAGATGCTACATTTGCCCAATCGGCTACCTGTTTTGCTGCCGCGGCGGTAGGTCCTGGCAGGAGGACTCTTCCTCTTTTTGTCGCATGATTAGAGGCCATTACAAATCGTAAGTGTTACGCTCCGTCTCTGTCCTTATACCGGGCGACTCTGTGTCTGGACTTGGCCAGACCGAAACTGCCGGTGGTCCAGAGACTTTGTTTGGCCCGGCCCGGCTCTGTTCGGCTAGGCTCGGTTTTGTTTCCTGCTTCACGGACCTGTCTCTCTGTCTCTCGGCCAAATAGACTTGTCAAACTGTGCCGATGATCGATTTGACACGCCAACTTAGTCAACTTCTGGATACGGCCTACATCCTGCATGCCACTGCCACTGCCGGCGTTGCCAATCGCTTTAGCAGCGCTTTTTAGCCTAAACGCACAAACAGCAAATACGGCTGTCTGGTAGCTGCGAGCGAGGCGATCCGGAAGATACGCATCTGCCAGGTTGTTGGTAGGCGTCGACACCCGAAAAAGGTGTTGCCAAATTATGCTAATTAAATTAGAGACTTGGCATTTTGTGGGTTTTTGGCCACCGAGCCGGGAAATTAGCATAGAGCGGCAATAATGATAATGAAGATGCTGATGCCTTACGTGTTAATCGACCTAATGACGCTTAGATGCTTATTGCAAATTGATTTGGACGCCCACTAAAGGCAGTGAGTTATATCCAGAGACGCAGATATGGATGGTAATTTAAATAGCAGTAAAACCTCTTCGCAGTACTGGCTGTCTTGCCTGCTGATGACTAATAAATGGAAAATATCTGTCACGATTTCGGAAAGTTATACGGTACAATATAGAGGTCTGACCAGGGCGGCATCTTCAAAACCAGCTCGGTAATAATCTCCGATTCCAGGAACCTAACATCAATTAAATGCGCAAAATGGCGCAACAAATCGAAATCTAATTAAATCAACAGAAGATAACATGCAGCTCAATTTTCAACACTCGCCGAAACCAAGGAAAAAACGCAGAGCCAAGAAAGCTGCAATTTGATTTGGAAAAGTCGGCACGAGACCTTACATCAGCTGCCTTAACGGGAACTGGACTTGAGGCCACAATTATAATCGCGGCAAGTTGGGAGCCATGAGGCTCAGCAGCACTTTGACATGTGCCGACGAAGGGGCTCACCTGGGAATAATGGAGAATCACGCTGGCCAATTGTCACTTTTGGGAAAAATCAACAAAGTCGAAATTGTATCAAATCGATTTGGAGATGCAACTGGAACTGAGGCATGGCTGGACATCGGGAAATGCGTTTTTAATTAAAGGTAGAACCACGATCTCGGCCTTCGATGGCTCTGGCGTAAGCCTTTGAATAATTATTTATTTTCCATTTCCATTTTCACATGGACCAGCAGCAGCAGCCGCTGACGATAATTTCGAAGATCGGTGGCGGGGCCGAGTGCATAGCTAATATGCATTTCGAATGCATTTATATTTACTATGGTAAATAAATCAAAACCACCGAAACCAGAGGGAAAACTCCTGCTCTTGCACGAATGTATGTAGATTATTTATGTTTTTCTGAAGTTGGAGTATATAAGTATGCCCTGAGCTGCATCATCTTCAAAGGATTGATGGCGTTTCGTGATTATTTCATCTGCGAGCACATATTCGAGTTGTAACTGTTTAGGGGCTGCTAATATTTCAATGTCAAATTAGTTCTAATCGTAATGTGATAAAACATGAATTATTTGCTGCCACGGATGAGGTGGGACGCAACCGAGCTGCATCGGAAAGGCATTTGTTCTGAAAAGCTTAGCGGGTCGGGTCACAGTCTGAACTCGCCCAGGATCCAGATATCGCTTCTCGCTTGTGGAGAGAGATCCGATCATGACGACCGATTTGGCCGTGTCGAGCTGAGTCGGCGAAACCCTTTTATTGGGCAATATGTGCAGGCGTCATAATTACAATCATTGACATCGCACCTTTCGGGGCCGCCGCGGCAGGTGCTAAACGAGTTTATGGCTTAACGCCAAGCCAAGCACTGGCTGACCCATCAAAGATCTGGAATCGGAGCAAAGGAATCGAAGCAAAGGAATCGAGGCAAAGGAATCGGTGCCATATCAGAAGGCGATCGGTGTGTGATTCGGGATCGACTCGGAATTAACAGGAATGCGATAAACAAAGGCGCTACGCCGTGGGCAATTAGGCTGGATATTCCTCTTCATCTTCATCGCGATCAGAATTCGCTCCTTGAGACTCAATGGATTCAAGGAATCCGTACATTTCAGCGACTGTGACCGAGTCCCGAATGCATTATTTACGACGGCACCGCCGACGCGGGCTGTTAGAATTCACACTTCGATGGTGGCGGCGGCAGCTTGGGTGTCCGTATCCTCCCCTAACTCCATCACTCCAATCCACTCCACTCCCCTGTTCGGTTCTGTTCACACATTTGCCGACAAAGCGCCGCAAACGAAGCTGCGCGGATAGTGGAAAGGGAAACCACAGATCATGCACATAATGGCATTCTTTGTGCGTCCAACCAGAGTCAAGCGATCCTCGGGCGATATCCTTATGCAGCGTCATCCCGCTCAACACTCCTGATTGGCTGGCTCAGCCCTGGCTACGGGGTCCTTCAGTGACTCCGTTCCTGGACTCCTCGCCAACTGGCATTCTGCATTCCTGGGGGCGGCCTCCGATCACACATTATTAATTCGTTTTTAACCGTTCCGAAGGAGTGATATATTTGTACATATTACTCTTCTCACCTCTGCGGCGGCGGCCAACTGGCCCCGATCCCAATCCCGATCCTCCGCTGCCAAGTAGCCGCCTTAATTAATCATCTCCGTTTCTGTTTCTGGGATTTGGCTTTCTGCCTGGAGCTGGAGCCAGACCAGGCCAGGCCAAGCCGCCCCTTTGTGGTAACATTTGCTGTGTAAACAGTTGCGGTTGAGTTTTAATTTAGTTTTCTTGTTTCGCTGCCACAGCTGTTGTTGTTGCCCTGGGCTCCAGCTCCAGCTTCAGCTTTGGCCTAAGCTGACATATGGGCGTTAGTGGTAATTTCTCAGCGGAATTTATTGGGAGCGTTTTGGGAGTCATTAGCCGAGTGTTTTGGACTGGGTCTCTTCATTACACACTAATACACGACGCTTATGAAAAATTATGCCGCCGTTTGGGTAGTGGCTTCTATCGATACAGCAGGCCCCCTTCGAATGCCTCTCAAACGACTTCCGAGCGAAGAAAAGAAAGAAATGCCTGTAAAAATTGAATTCCACAGCATTTTAGGGCCATCACTCAAGTCAATTCCTTTGGCCGCAGTCAGCCGTTTGTCTGCCTTTTCCGCAAATGAATTTTCCAGCTCGAACTGATACTCGACAGCTAGGCAAATACATTGACTCCTCCCTGGCCCTCTGTCTGCTTCTGGCTAACGAAAAATATTAAAAAATTCCCACAAAAATGCCAAAGTCAACGGGGAGAAAAGTATTTCGTCCTCGACTGAAGCTGAGTCTGAGTCGGGGCCATTTATATCCAGCAAATAATGTGTATCGAAAGCTGGCAACTCTTAGATGTGGTCCAGGTCAATGCGAAAGTGAACAGAGCAGGGCTATATAGCAATATAGCTGCAGATATATGAGAGAATGGCAGTCAATGCACATAATAGAGGCTCCGAGCGAACACTTGCCATTTGAATTCCAGTGTTCGAGACGGGAACAGATTCATCATTCCCGCTGACACACACGGTCCGTGTCTGAACTGAATCCGAATCCGAATCTGCGGCGACTTTGCCAATCGCACAGTAGCAGTTTCAGTTGTCAAACGATTTGAGCGATTGCCTCCAGGCGAAGCCACACACCGAGCGTGGCGGCTGGGCGAACAATAGTCCCGCAATTATTGCCAAATGGCACACATTCAGCGCTCAGCGTCGCACCCACGCCGAAAGTATCTTACAGATACAGATACATTTACAGATACCGAGACAGAGGCCCCGCGCCCCAACCAACAAGCAACCAACAACAGTGGCAACAACTCAGTCCGTATCCACACATTGTTCACGTCCCCAGCCTTGCCTTGGCTATGATGCCGCATAATTTCAATGCTCGCACACGCGGCGTATACGCAACATGGCCGAAACTTCTTTGATTTCGACCGACACTCGTGGCCAAGAGCACTCGCACTCGTACTCGCACTCGCTGGAAATTAACCAAAAGTCATGCACTCGGAAATGGAGTTTACTTTTTCTTTTTCCTCTTCCTTTTTGCTCGTGCGAAAATGTTTTTGTCAGCTTCCCACTCGGCCGTCCACACATATTAGTGGCCGTTCCGAGTCTCTTTCTCATGAATATTAATTTTGGCTTTTGTTTCGGCCCGGGGTGTGGGTAAGGGTATGGGTATGGGTGGCCCCTAATTAATGTAGGCAGACAGCGACGACTCTGCTCTGCTCGGTAATTGAATCACAGCTGCGAAATGAACTTTTAATGGAGCGTGTTGCCGAGCTAAACTATAAAACATAGTGCCGGAATAGAGTCCTTTGTAACTGGCTTTAAGGCACTTGTGCCTTCGAATCAATTGAACGGACTCGCTTGCCAACTGAACAGGAAAATCCCGCAAAGGAGGGGGCCAGACACGTGTACCTGAGCCCCCAGGAACCCCCACCCAGTCCCAAGGCCACTGAGAAGTCTTGCCGCCAGAATGGAATGCAAACGAAATGCGTTTCATGGCCTGTCTTGGCGAGGTATGGCAGCAAAAGAGCTCTGAGGGCTTAGAACTTTTTGCATTCTGCTTTTCCTGCCGCCCCACAACCATTCAAAGCCTTGAATTGAGCCACAGTGTTTGCCGCTCTACGGATTCCATAATGGAAATCTATTTCTGTGCCTGAGCAAGGGGGAAAACTGTTTGTTTGCGAAGGTGGCGGCAGAAATTGTGCTAGTAATGTGATTACGATATGCGCAATCAACTCGCAGTAAGTTGCTGCGAGTATGAAACATAGAAAATCCAGGGGACTCGCATAACTCCAAATTAGTGGAGAATAAAATAAATAATCAGCAGCTCTAACCCACTCGACTCGGAGATCCGCCAAAGCCAGGGCAGGGAGGAATACGAGTCGAAATTCAGCTCCGTTTTCCGAAGGCGGAGCCAACGAAATTGCAGCCATGCTATGAAAACCCTCACTCTCTCGTTCTCTGTCGCTCTGGTTCGACTGCACTGCTCTGGCACACACACGGAGCCGGGAATGTGCTGCTCTGCTCTGGCCAACCGACAGATCGCCACCTCTCGCTCAGGCTGTCGCTGCAGCTCTCGGCTCAACTGCTCGCACTTCCACCCTCGCCGCACCGGTTCTGCCGGCTGACCGAAAACTGGTTTTCCCAGGCCTGGAGAATCTCACGAATTCGTTTTAGTCTTGCGGCTGACCGTCTCAAAATCAGTTTCGAGCTGTCAAGCAAACGAGCAGCATCACCTCTCACAGCGCATTCGAAAACATTCTAACCTGCGTGCATTTCGGGCAACTGTGTGTTAAGATCGTACAAGAAAACTAGAGAAAGACAAGAGTTCAGCAAGTGCTACCCGAGACGAACCACGGATTATCCCAAGTCGACAGAAGAAGACATGGCTGTTTCGGCTATCAACATGACACCCTACTTTGCTGGATATCCCTTCCAAGGTAAGCACCTATATCGATATCGATCGCAGACCATAGATCGCACATCGCAGATCCATAGATCACAACGAGCATTACCAATTACCACAATTACGAGTACAAAACGTCAGACCAAGGTGGAAAAGTGCTGGCTCATCATTCGAGCAGCGCTTTCGCCCGCTGTTTTCAAACGAGAGATCATTACCCGTCCGGCAGCATGATCAGCTTTTATTGATTGTGATCGGTCCAGGCCCAGGCCCAAACAGAGTCCCAGTCCCAGACCCAGACTCAAGCCCGGACTTTGCAGACTTTTTGGCGCGACCAGCTCATGGGTCGTCTCTTGCCCCGGCGGCTTTGTGGCGCTGGGCTTTGATCTTGGATCGGCTCCGATCCCGGGACCCGAGACTTGGGTATCACGTAGCTGGCAACGTCAGCGCCCCAAACACCAGACCCTGCCTGCACATGAACTGGGATTTTATTTCTCTTTTCGGCTTTTGGCTTTCGGCTTTTGGCCGTGTTGTGTTTGGTGATTTTTGGGGCCGGCACACACACACACTTGTGCTCATATTAGCCGGCACAGCTGGGCGTCTCTGCAGCGCTTATGGATTATTAGTTTGATTTCATTGCATGAGCCGGCCTGGGATGCAGCTGCATTCCCGGCCAGATCGGCTTTCTATTCTCTCGACAAAAAAGGCCTACGCAAATTGCCAATTTGCGTTTTGTTGTGTCTACAAATGGCCAACGAATCGTTTGTGTCCGTCCGCAACAAAAGATCGTGCCAAGTGATCCTCGGGCTTATCCTGCTTAGAGCGATCCGAACGCAGGCAGTGAAGTGGTCACTGCCGCTCAATTGGGCACGAAAAAAAAGTTAATTGAAAGATCCTGGGCCCGAAAACAAGGCCACCAGCAAGAGCACTTGAGCCGTAGTAAGAGGATCACAGAAAGAGGGCTTACCCCAGATCTCCCATTGCGCACATTTACTTATCATCATTTCTTCTTCTCTTTTGCTTCTAGGACAAGGTCGCGTCAACCAGCTTGGCGGCGTCTTCATCAACGGGCGTCCACTGCCCAATCACATCCGCCGCCAAATCGTAGAGATGGCAGCCGCTGGAGTTCGGCCCTGCGTAATCTCCCGCCAACTACGCGTTTCCCACGGCTGCGTCTCGAAGATCCTCAACCGATTCCAGGAGACGGGCTCCATCCGCCCGGGCGTGATCGGTGGCAGCAAGCCGCGCGTGGCCACTCCCGACATCGAAGCCAGGATCGAGGAGCTGAAGCAGTCGCAGCCCGGCATCTTTAGCTGGGAAATCCGCGCCAAACTGATCGAGGCCGGAGTCTGCGACAAGCAGAGCGCCCCTTCAGTAAGTTCCATTTCACGCCTGCTGCGCGGATCCTCCGGATCGGGAACTTCTCACAGCATTGATGGCATCCTTGGTGGAGGAGGTGCTGGATCAGCGGGCAGCGAGGACGAGAGCGAGGACGATGCCGAGCCCAGTGTGCAGCTCAAGCGGAAGCAGAGACGCTCACGCACCACATTTTCCAATGATCAGATCGACGCTCTGGAGCGCATTTTCGCCCGCACCCAGTACCCGGATGTCTATACTCGCGAGGAGCTGGCCCAGGGAACAGGACTAACCGAGGCACGCGTCCAAGTGTGGTTCTCAAACCGCCGTGCTCGTCTACGCAAGCAGCTGAACACCCAGCAAGTGCCTGGATTTGCTCCCACAGCCGCTTCATACGGAGCCACTTCGTCCGCCGCCTCAGCCGCTGCCACCGGTCCCAACATGGGCCTGTACAGTACCCAGGCCTGGCCGACTTCGGGAGCTGCCTATGAGACCCACCCCGGATATGGAGGCTCGGTTGCCTCTATGTCCCCTGCCAGCAGCACCTCCGGCAGCAGCTCCGCCGCCCACAGCCCGGTGCAGTCGCAGGCCCAGCAGCCAGGTGCCAGCAGCGACTTCATGAACCCCACCTACGGCATGGGATCGGGCAGTGCCGCTTACTCTGCCGCCAGTGCCTCTGCCTATTCAATGCCCAGTGCTGCCACAGCTGCCACATCCGCCGAGCAGCTTCGTTCCCAGTTCGCGTCCGCTGCAGCCTCTGGCTCCCACCATCCCTCCTCGTGGGACAGCTACAACTTCGCCGGCTCCTTCTTCCCGCCCACAGCAGCCGCACCCAACCACATGGGCGGATACCACCACCAGGTCGACCAGAAGAGCTCCATGATGTCTGCCGCCCCCACCTATCCCTACTTCGGATTCTAAGCCCTTTACTCTCTTGGTAGTAATTTAAGGCTAGCGATAAGTTGTCATCTAAAGACCCTAAGACTGTTTAAACCTATTTCCAATATTACTTTTAAGATCATGTTCTTGTAGAATTAAGAAGAGGAGCGAAAATCAAAAGAATAAAAGTTGAAATTTTAAATTTAAACATTCTTTTTAATATATTTTTGGGAGCAACAAATGGGGTTATAACCTGGGGAATAAATTAACGGATTCAATGTTATAAAAGGGTTGATTAATCTGAACATTTTATTTAAGTTCTCTTCTTGAGTCCTGAGTTTGGAATTTCAAGTATAGTCCTTTAAAAAATTATTTAAATCTTCTGCTCCGGGCTCGACCGATTTTAAATCCACGCAGAGAACCCACCCTTACCCTAGTGTCTTATGCAAGATTTTATGAATTTTTAAAGATCTGTAAAACGCCAGCTTAAAATATCGCCATACCGGACTAACATCCCATACAGAAATATAGAAACGTGGGTATTAGTTTTAAATAGGATTTCGGAGGGGCCGCTTGGCCCTTTGTGACATTAAATTGATCCCATTATTGCATTGAGACACAATAGGGAGAATCCTCTCACACTCCATTAGAGTCTAATGACATTGTCTCCAAGATCCTGGACCACACACAGGACCTGTTGTGGCCATGTACATGTGGCAGGACCTTGACAGGTTCACACAAGCAAGCACAAGCAACTATAATCCCTCAAAATAGTTTACAAAATTGTCCCTGACATGACAGGACGACAATGTACTAACATGTCGATCGCCCATCTATCCCTCGTAACGATCCGACTCTCCTTCGTGGCTAGATGGCGGCGGGTCCTGGCCGAGGGCGGGGGCACTCTCCTCTGACATGGCCAGACAACAAGCCGACTCATGATCTGACAATTAAACAATTAGAGACAAAAACGGCAAACATGTACAGTGGTGGATTCGATAATACGAGAATAATTTGGGAATTGTGCATTGTCCGAGGAGCCACACACATCGCTGGCAGCCAAATAGAGCAATTGACAATGGGATGCGCAAAATATGAGCAGTGGACTCCGGCGACCACCAACGTCAGGACTTTAAAGGTGCCGCCAAAATGTGGGCCTGGCCGAAGATGAGAGGACCCGAAAGGGCGGCGAAGTGCACACGGGAGTGAACAAAGCCATTGACAAAATGACAGCGAGGGAGGGCAGGACCTACTTGTACGTACATAGTCCTTCCCCATGCACCCAGCACTAGTTACGGCCGATCGGGTCCTCGGGTGGTGCTAGCTACTAGCCATCGCCGTAGGTAGGAAGATCTCGAATCTCGGCTCTCGGATCTCGGTGCCCTTTCTTCAGGACCTTCCCGCTGCTCTCAATTATGTGTGCTCAGCGGGCGTCGCACTTACCACCTAGAATGAATACGTTCTCCGGCCGTCAGAGAGCCCGAAATGAAAACATCAATTAGTTCATATCTCGGGTCCCGAGGATCGGGAGAATCCTGGTCCTGCCACGACGACAGGTTCGTGGTTCTCTCTCTCCCTTCCGCACACAGCGCGAGGACGATAATGTGTGTCAGCTGTGACAATCATAATTGATCGCACATCTCGTCCTGGGGAGTTCCATCCTGCCTGGCCTGGCCTGTTTCCACTTTGTCATTCCCATGCCATACAGTAGCCTGCGGCTTCGTTTGTCTCGACGACGACTCTTATCCTGGGATGGGTCCCGGTCTCAGGCCCACCAACTTGGATATTTTTATACACAAATTAAATTTGTGTGGCCAGTCGAGGGCCGAGTGCGAGTTCCGCAGCGGCACTTTGACAGAGCTGTTGAAAGGCCCTCCCGACACACCGAGATGAAAGCCGTGATTTATGCGTTTTCGATAGACGGGGCCCGGAGATGGAGGCATGCGAATTTGGTTGCCTTAAACCAGACTTCCTGTGCGGTCGATTTGGCTCAAAGGTGTAGCTCCGGTAGCTGGATTCACTTTGAGGCGGAATCCTGTTTATGATTGATGATCTGCCGAGCTGCTGATGCTATAAAGCATCTTGTTACTCATTATGGGGTTACGATCTTCCGCTGGTTATATTCTTTCATTCCGAACTACTTGTAACAAATCGAAAATGCAACCGTTAATTGCCACCGATCTGCAGCGTTAGTGCAACGATCCGCAGCAAAAAGCCACCGCTCGTCCACTGATGAATTATAATACAATTTTCAAGTGTTGACGTTTTGGGAATTTTCCGCCAATTTTTCACACACTCATTTGCTTGTTTCGAGCCGCACGCCGAAAAATATTTATCATATATTCATTAAAAATTATTTACGTATTAAATGGCGCAGCCGGAAAGCAACAACCACAGCAACAACAACCGTGCCGAAAGCGGCAGCGATATGTGTATGTGCGAGCATTCACGTTCATGGGAGCCATGAGCAGCGAGCGTTGATAAAACATCAAAACCAATCTGATAAGGAACGCTTTAAATTCCGTTACGTAACGCAAATTTAGAGCATATCGCTCGGTGTGTTGTTTCTGGATTGCTGTGTGGCATCGCGAGGGCTGATTCTGACTCCGCGCCGAGTTTGGATGCGGTTCGTCTTCCTCTGGGAGGGTTCCTGCTGCTCGGACACCGCTGCAGGGCAATTACGCGTGAATTTGATCGATTCGCGTTGAAAATTTGATAAGCCGAGTGTTTGAGTTACGCATGTGGGCTTTTAATCAACCCGCAGCAGAGTTGCCCTGCCCGGGGTGTCAGTATGTCTATATTAAGAAAGGGTTCCCTTTTTTGGCAGGTGTCGCCCCGAGATCCTTTCCCCTCTAACGGTTTCTTCAGCCTCGTTATGTACTTGAGCCAGGCTCCTACAAGCCATCTAATCATAGACCTCCTCCAATGTCTTTATATGCCACTAAAAGCACCACAACGATCGCCTGGGTCCGCTTCCATAAAGTCTGCAGTCTGCGTCTGCAAGCCACAATCGATGACGTCGATGGAGAAGCCGCAGCGGCAGCCGCAACTAAATAACATTATAATTCAATAAGAAACCCCCAGACCGAGAGGAGCCCTGGACCGGGCCCAGAAGATCGACTGAGTAATGGCAGTGCAGCTGCGAGTCGATTCCGATGCCGACTCGGGCCAATTGGAACGCACAGGAAAAAAACTAGTGCTGTTTGTTATCAAATCTGTATTCAGAAAGATTTATATTTGCATCATTTTAAAAAGATTTCAATCTGCCCTGCAATTTCTAAAAAAGAAGAAAAAGAAAGGCTGAGTTCTCTATATAAGAAATTAACATTTAAATCTTTAGGGTATGTTCATACCTTTGCAGGCTTATATGTTTTTAGTCAGACGTTTGCTACCCTATAAACCATATACATATATTATGGATCAGCACAAAAAACTAAATCGATATACGAAACGAAAGAAACAATTTTTAACCATTTCCTGAAAATGTTATAAATTTTATACATCGTTAAAACTGTTGAAAATTGCCAAAAATTTTAAGTTATTTTAAGTTTGAATTTAGTTTGCAGTTTCGTTAAGCCAATAAAAACTAAAACAGAAAAGCTTTTCGAAGGAAAATTTATGCATTTTTAGCTAAGTTATGATTGATTTTCAGGATCAATTTTTAAACTGTTGTTTTGTAATTTATTTAGTCTGTTTTACATACTTCTTTTCTTGCTGTGCAGCGATGAAGCGGCAGCAGCCAACCTGTCTGCACCGGCAATGCGAACAAATTGTTGTTATTGCCGCCGATGCTGGCCAGCAATTGCAGAAATCATCAGAGCGGCCTGCAACGTGTAATTTCCATCTCCGATGGTGGCAGTTGCAGTGTTGCAAGTGTCGGAGCGGGATGGATGCCCGTCGGCGGTTTCTTTGAGCTCCGAGCGGGGCACTCGGCACTTGGCCATTTTAAGCAAGCGTAAAAATATGCACAGGCGTCAGTCGCAAGATTCGGAAATGTGGATCGCAGAAAAATGTGATTACAGCGAAGTGCCTTGATTATTTATTAAGTAATGCCAGCGTATTCGAGTGATCGTCGAAGGGCGATCGGCTATAGGCGATCGGCCTGAGCCTGAGCCTGAGCCTGAGCCAGAGTCTGAGCCCAGCTTGATCAGGTTGCACAAATTGAATGTTATTTTACAAAATGCGCGCACGTAGTTAGTATACGTGCCGTTTGCGATGGCGACTGGCAGAAGATGACCAATTCCGAGTCCTGTCCAGGTGAACCGCTGGGTTCGGAGGCGACTCTGTGGAGTGGCATGGCGCGCGAAGATTCTTTGATCATTTTACGCTTATTTGCCGGCACACACACTGGCACAGCCACTGACACCCGATGATCTTTAGCATATTTTACGCTCAACTTGTGATCAAACCGTAACTTTGGTGTCGTACCTGCTCGGCAGGATGGCACTGGGGGGATCGAGGAAGTGGCCAGTGGGGGCCACCAGTGCGGATGAGTCATGAACCATTCGGCTGTACCATCCATCAGGGTAACTAGCCGGCTATGATATATTTGCATACTGGCATTGCTTGGGAAAGTTGGCGAGAGCAGTTCGAGGTGAACTCCGGCCTGGCTTGGGTTTGGGGGGAGACGAAGCTGAAGATGGAGTTGGAGCTAGAGCTGAAGCTGGCAATGGCGATGGCATTGCAATGCTTCTTGTTGCCGTTGTGTCTGTGCCATTTTTGCTGAACATCAGTTTGCCTTGGCTTATATTTTATTATTTTTATTTTTACCTTTATTGCCATTGTTATTGTGCACGCTGGCAACGTTATTTTCTGTGTTATTTCCTAGCCAGCACAGCTTTGTGCTTCGCTTTGATCTTTCGCCGAAGCCGATACCGATGCCGACCCGGCCAACTGGCATTAGTAATTGTAATTGTAGCCCCGTATTGTGCTCGTTCTCGTACTTTCGAGCTGATTCGCTTACAGCTGTCTTCGGCTGCTTTTCTATTGGAACAAAAAGCGAGACAAGCGTTTGTTATTATGTCAATTGTTGGTAATTTCTAAAACTCAAAAGCTCTCTCTCTCTCTAGCCCAACACGTTTTTAGTGTGGAATTCCCCAATTTGCTACGATAAATGCTTGTAAAAAGTGTTATGTCTAACTCGGAGCTTTGATCCTAAAAAGGCCTTTTGTGTGAACTCCGACGCATCTGCACTATTCCATTGGGAACACCCCCAAGCAACAACAACACCGGAACATGCATGACTCTGTGAACGAGTGGAAAAACGAATTTCCACGACTTCCCCTATACAAACAACCCAATCATTTAAATGAATTATATTTCGCGCCACGGAAAGTGATTCCCATGCCAAGGGAGGGCCTGAAACAATGTGCGAAAGGATGCAGCAGTTGAGGCCAATCGCCATCGGAAAGCTGAAAGGCATCCGGCGCTGGGTGCGATGTAGAGGGAAGTGGGTTCTAGGACAACATAGCCCACCACCACCACTGGCATCACTGCCATCACCTAGCTGATAGGCGCGCAAATTAGCGTGAAGCGTGCAGAAATCACGGGGAAAAGGACAAAGACGGGAGCATTATTTTTCAACAGATCTAAAATGAAACATTTTTTGACACTTTCTGTGCTGGCAGCTGCCCTAGGCCTAGGCATAGCCCTACCCTGATCCCGGCAAGGGGAGGTCCTGGCAGGCCGTGCGCCCAAGTGTCGGAAGAGGACGAAGTGACGGGAATGAACGACTGCAGCTTGCTTAGCGGAAAGATGGATTATTTTTACGCTTATTACGCTTCGATCTGCTCGGTGGATGTTTGCTTTTGGCGGTTATAAACGCTTGGTGTGACCGAGCTCAGGCTGAAGTTGTTCCCCGTTGGAAGGGACCTTACATTTGGTGGTTGAATAAATTGTACTTCCTCTGCTCCCCGCGTCAGCCATCTTGAATCGCAACAATCCTTGCCAAAAAGGGAAGTCCGGAGAACGGCAGCCATTGCTACTACCCCTGACGAAGTCCGTTTAATGCGTTTTACTTTATTTTTGGAAGCAAAGAACTTAACGAAATGGATTTCGAAAAACCGAGTTTTAAAGGTATATATAGATTTAATTTCGTAACAAGATCATCGTCACTAATAAGGAAATCGGTAATTTCAATTCGGCACACGGCTCACTGCTAACTGGAGACCCCCACTGGGCTCATCCTGCCCGGAATGGGTGGCTGATCTTTGATAATTTGACAATGTCCAAAAAATGCGACTACAAGATGATCTGTAAGGTGCCTGTAATAAAACGGCCTAGAGTAATGCCCCATGACCAAGTGGAATTGGTTTCGCCCAAGGAGGTGACCGGGTAAAGGTCCTTGGGGGAGGGCCTCACATTATGTCCGTGTGCCTGCTGGCAGATTCACATCTAAGATTGCGCAGTCCCCTGAGCCTAAGCTGAAAATCCAATAAAACCTAATAAATATTGCCAAACCGTGCAGGGCAGGATCAAAGCATGATCTTGATGTTATCCTGCGGAGATGAAGGTGCAAGAAATTGTGTCAGTGGCTCGCTCTGCAAATCCTTTCTGGCACAACATGACATGACTTTTGGCCGGGTAGGCGTTTACCCGACTTAGCACCCTCTCGGCCAACTAATCCGCTTTCATTCGGCCTGCGGCAGGCGAACGGGATCAGTTCCTGGTCGGTTTTGGGTCCATCCGAGTCTGAGTCTGATGAGTTCATCTCGTCGTGGTTCTCCTGCGGCCCTTGAACTTGGACGTCTTTAAATTCCCTTGCTTTTGTCGGTATGCGGTCTGCGGTTGCGGTCGGCGGTCCCCTGCGAGTATGTGTAACAAGTGCATAGGGATAATCCGGTGCACACGCGCACCTCTCGGACGCATCCTCCTGCCTCGGACTCGGACTCCTTTTCCCTCTTTCCCACACGCCGCTTGGCCAAATAAATAAATTGTAATCTGCTTTTGTGTTTGATTTCAATCAAAATGCAGCCACGCCCCCGTTGTCTTTGGCAAGTCTTGATTCCTTGACGCGCCGCTCAGCTCATCTCTGGCCTTGAACGCGGAGTCGGAGTCGGAGTCGGGTGCGAAGTCCCAACTTAATCTCGGCCTGCGGCTGAGCCAACTCAACGTTTGACAACATGCCGTTTTCTTGTCTTTTTTCGCCCGCTTGTTTTTGTCCGCTGATCGCGCTGATCTATATAAGCGGATATTCGGATATACCGAATTCGGGAGAATTCCAAAGACACTTCCAAAGACGCTGC
Organism: Drosophila orosa; assembly: GCA_018904745.1. Lineage (NCBI taxonomy): Eukaryota > Metazoa > Arthropoda > Insecta > Diptera > Drosophilidae > Drosophila > Drosophila orosa. The sequence goes on from JAEIIH010031707.1 coordinate 65,283, forward strand.
CCCGCAGGGGAAGTGGCTTAGGCAGGTCTAGAAAATATTTTGGTTGATTTTTGATTTTGTGACAATTTATGGATTAACTTTGTGATCGGCTTGAGCCAGGTCTCTTTCTGCTTGTGAATGAACTAGTCCAGGGGTAACAAGTACAGCCTCTGTTAACACTGACCAACTATCAATAAAGGCCTTTTCTGAGGCCTGCCTCAATGAATCTGGAAACACTACGGAGGCCATAAAAAAGATCGCTTAGCGAACTGATTTACAAGATCAAGATCGCGGCGATCGCGGTGATCGAGGAGATCGCTGACCAGGCTGCGGAGAAACCAAAAGGCCAAGCTAAATTGCCGTTAGTCTTCTCTTTGTAGTCGAGCCGACAAATCAGCGCAATGCGCGCCCATTTATATTTATATCAGCGAGCAATCGACATGATCGCCATCGCCATCAACAGCCCAGAAAAGTGCAGCAGGAAAAGATCGCCCCGAGAGAACACTGGCCTATGAATCACTCTCTCGCCAGCAAGTCGGACCGAATAACATATTCATGAGCCCAGGACTGGCATGTAGCCGCGGCCTCCCTAAGGCCAACGCAGGCAGCGTCGAATTATCCGTGGGATTACACTGATCCCCCACAGAATGAAGCACTTTGCTGGATGGGAGCAGGTCAAGGGGGAGCCTGGACCTCAGTTTCGGTACAGATATCGAATCTAGCCGTGGCAATTGGAACAACATTGTTAGGAAGGCCTGTGGCGCAAACTGACTTCCGAATGGCTGTTATTGAAAGCCTCTCAAATGATTTAATATATCTTTTTTGCATAATTATCATACATTATTGCAATGGTCAATCATTAGCTTTGTAAAAAATTCGAAACAATATACAATGGTGACTCGAGCAGTACAGCAATAGGCTGCGACTTGCGACAGACAATGGTGACACACACCACACCCACTGGCCGAGGCGGATCCAGTTCGGGCCCGTGCCGAGAGCTGCTGTAGGGGCATTCGGGGGATGATCGGCACACATGAGTCAGTCAGCGCATCGAATCGCCATTTTTGCGCTGTCCTTTGCCTGATCCTTGTGGCGATCTTCCTGTCCCGCGATCTCTGAATACGGAAGCAGAAGGATGCTGTTGAAGTATACTAAATCACAATATATTCGCAAGGAGTCTTGCATTTTTCCGATGTCCTGCCACTCTTCGGAGATCATTGATTGGATTTAACTTCACACTTCGGAGGAGGAGGCTTGCAGGGATCGGTTTTATTGTTTCCACAATTCGTTCCGATTGGGAGAGCCGGGACTGGCGGTGTTCATGGAGCATATGGAGGATCAGAGTCCTCAATAGCTGCTATGCAATGCAATGGATTGCGTCGTGTTACTCATTTACAGCAGATTAGCGACGGCTCTGGTGATCGCATTGTGGCCTGGACTGGCCTGGCTGAGCCGTCAGTCATCAGCGATCTGAGCACCGAGAACGTAGCCACATCTGCCGCCCGGGCAATTGGATGCGGCTCAATGGCATCGCCTCCTACTTGCCACATTAGCACGGTGCATTGTTTTTTGTCGTGCGCCTATTTATTTATGGCCCAGAGTCGCCCAACCAGGAAAAATCCTCGGCTGGCTGGCTGATGCTGGGCGGGAACAATAAATGAGTTTAAGTAATAGACCTTGTGTAGGAGTCGATTTTATCGGCCAAATCAATCCAAATCTATATAAAATAAATATCGATTTCAAAGTTCTTTAAAAAATATACCTATGTATAAAAAGTATATTATTCTGCCAATATTAATCGCCCTGTTAGACGAAATAGGAAATTAATTAATATTAAATAAAACTGCCTAGGAGCTCGATTGATATTACTTTACACTATATATCATGTTCTACATCGCTGTTGGCGACATCTAGTGCCCAGAAGCTGCAAAAGGACCTCTAATGGGCAGCACTTTTTAGCGACAACTTCCTGTTCCTTTTTAAAATCAAATTGGGAATTCAATACTCAGGCCCAAAAATTATGGTATGTTTATGTTGATGGGCTCGTCCACTTCTTCCTGGCTAGCTCTGACCACGGCTTCCTTAAAACAGCGGCCCTCGGACAATATAATAATTTTATCATGAATGCTCAGTGCAACGCCCACCAGCGACACGCCCCTTGTGCCCAAAGCCCAGAGCTAAATAATAAAAAAAAACAAAGAGAGCGGCTGCTCCTCCAATCTTCGAGAGGGGGAGCCCAGCTCGTACGTGCTGTCATCGATTGCCCAGGGGCATCGGAGGTTAGGAGAGTAGAGGAGTATGCGGAGTCAACAGAGCCTGCGCGGAGCCCGAGAATCGAAGCGATAGAGCTGCAACAGTTTGGGCACAAGAGCCAGAGCCGAAACCCGAGCCCCCGGTCTCCCGATCCCCCGATCCTCCGACTACATGCCCTAATGTGATTACAGACTTTAAGTTTATAAACATCGAGTGGAGTGGGGCAGCTTCGGTTTGCTCCTGGTCCAGGCATCCGCGGCCCTCCTGTTGCGTTGCAATTACGGCGCGTGCAGGCGACGCTTGTCCTCCCTTCTGCCCTTTATTCTGGTCCGTCCTCGTCCAGCGTCCACCTGGGGGAGTTACCCCTGGTGCAGCTCCCCCCTGCTGATCGCCGGTCGCAGCTCTCTGCCTGCTGCTGCGGCACATGATGAATTCTTATTAGCTGTCGTTGGCCGCGGCAACTTCAACCGCTCGGCTTCCTCATAACTTGTGCTCTATTTCTCCGCTCTCTGCTCTGCATGCCTTCGGTGGGATCAAAATCTGGATCTCCCCTGAGCTGTCGAATCGCGGCGGCTTGTCTGCGGTCCGTTGTCAGTTTATGCTGCCTCGCTGTCTGCCTGGTCGATGCCCAGCCACGTATCAGTTGGCTGGGATCAGGCCGTGTTTCGTGTTCCTTCACTTGGCCAAGGGCACGCGCAAATCCCTAATGGAATTCGCCCCATGTTGGGCATGTGAGGAGTGGGGCCGGACTCCCCTGTCCCCCACCGAGAAAGCCCATTCCGATCGCTGCAGACTGTAATTAACACTACTTAAAAACACTTTCTAAGATATAGATAGATACATTATATTTAAAACAATTAGTTCACCAAATAAGCGTAAGCAATTACAATCACTCGTTGAGGTGGACACCTTCGCCATTCACTTGAATGGTGATTTGGTCACTGTGGCCGCTGCCATCTGCCTCCCTCGCCCGGAGGGGTGGCTGCGGCGCAGGAGGATGTCTGACCAGTGAACGCAAGGATATCTCGTCGCTCTCACGTCTCATGAAGCGACGCCGCGTCCTGGCAAAGTCGAAGGTCTCGCGTTGTCTCTGCCGGGACTGGGCGTAGGAAGCGTCTGTCAGCTGCTGCAGGGTCTGCGATGAGCTGGTGCGTCGCATCTGGGGGACATCCACCACAGTCTGGAGCTGGGACTGTCCTTGGACAGCCGATCCCTGGACAGAGGGCTGGCGCTGGCGGCCACCAAAGCATCCGGTTGAGTACCGCCCATCTGCAGATCGGGAGCGCCGGTGGCGGGCCGACTCCCGCGCACTAAGAAGTTGCTGGAAGAAGAAACAAGTCAAGGGCTGAAAAATGTGAGCCTTTTAGTAATAGAACTTAGTGTACCTGCTGCATCTCGTCCTTTCGCAAACGTCGCAGGCCCTGCTGTTCCTCCAGCTTGTTACTCATCTGGCACATCCAGTCGCGAGCTTGCCTCAGCGACAAGGAGCTCTGAGATCGCTCGGGCAATCGGCTGGGGAAGAGCACTTCTCGACCTCCTACCACACTGCCGCTATCCAGAACAAATACTCGAGGAAAGTCGATCACGAAATCGCGGCTTCGAATGAGATCCGCTAGAGCGCTGGGCCGAGCTGGAACTTGCCCGGCCACGGGCTCGAGGGCGGTGGCGCCTCCTGCATCCACTATTGCCACTCGCTCTGGCGGGTCTGGCTGGTATTCCAGAATACTCTCCTCACTGCCTAGAAACTGCAATTAGAAATGTCCTTCTAGTTCTGGTTCGGCAGCAGGAAGAAGGTGATATGGTCACAAGCGGCTCTACGCGGCAAAGAAGCGGCGACTTTTGGGCGTTTTCAATTTTCAAAATTCAGTAGTTTATTTTTGGTTGGTTCTTATAAATGTTTGAGTCCACAATTTGTTAAAGGGGCTTAGCAAAGATAATCTATGTATTTTTCGGTTGTTCTAGCCGATTAACAGGTCTTGTTTTGAGGTTGGTGATTAACTATGCAAACGAAACATGAACACAAAATAAATTATACAAATGGACCAAAGACTACAAATAAACACAGAAAACATAAGGCATTACAACTCAATTTAAACACGATTCTCTCTCTTTCTTTATTCAATTTGAACAACTAAAAGCAAATACTTTGGCACCTTCGATATTACAATAAACACTAATGCATAAAGTGCGTTGAGTGTGCGATCGATTTTGCATATCTATTTATGTTATGTGTGTGTGTAATCGGCAGAGTTTCCGACCTTTGACTAGCAAAACAGTCGCGGATTTTGCTAAAAATTATTGCATTCAACATTACATCTCTGCTACAGCTATTTGATATAGTCATTGTTTATAATTATTCGTATTGGTATAGTATTTTAGGTAGGCATAGTTATTGTAGTACTCGCAAGTAATTTCTCTCGTCTACGTTTATCGACAATCCTTACGCTTATATAGAACTTAAACATTTACCTTAAATCCTACGCGATTCAAGTTAATCCATAATTCCGTTTTCAAGTTAAACTTCTAGCGGTTGCTTACATACATATAAATGTGCGTGGGGTCTTGTAAAACTAAAATTGAAGTCTTCTTATCAGCACTTTTAAGTACACGGTTCTCAAGTTTCTGAGTTTATTTACAAATGAGTGAATGCACCATATTCCAAAAAGCCTTTACGTTACTCTCGATCGATCAACACTTGGCATTCATCTGTTTCGGAGCACATTGTCTGAATCTGTTGTCCTTGATGATCAGCCATAGAGGGCAGGATCAAACCAGTCATTGCTGTCTCTGTTAAGTCATTCCAGGATGTACTGGGAAATTGAATCTACAAACGTAAGCATTACCTAAATTCACATAGAGTATCTCTCAGAGTTGAGAACACAATTGAAATAATATTAATTTATGGGTCAGGCCTATAGGGATCCTCGACTGGCTTAGATGTAGGGCCTTGCCTATGCAAGATGAACATTGGTCTGGTTGCTAGGTTCTCATCTCTAACTGGGAGCTATAACCTACTATACTGCTCCTTTTCGAATACAGCTGTTAGAAAGTCGTACCTTAGACTTAGACGTACGTGGGTGGCTTCAGATATCTTAAACATCAGTCACCTGATGGCTGGCAGTACAAATAATAGAGTGCGGCATTGTGGCGGGAGCGGAGTTGCGTCGGCCCCGCTCCACCGCCACCTGCTGCTGGTTATGCTGATGCTGTTGAAGCTGATACGGGAGCGGCTGTAGCTGCTGCTGGTTACTACTGCTAGGACTACGACTACGCGGGAGGTAATGACTAGGAGCAAGACTACTGATGGTGCTGGCCTGCAGCTGCTGGAGGGGCTGCTGCCCCGAGCCCTGCGGCAAGGCCACCACAATGACGGGCACCACCTCCTCGATGGAGGGCTGCTGCTGCTGGGCAACAGCCACGGCGGCAATGGGGGCCGTGTGCTGCGGGCTGGGCGTTTGATAGATTTGGTCACCCACCACATATCCGTAAAACTTGAGCACGTCGAGCTTGCACATGGGACAGGTTCGGTGCTCGATCAGCCACGGATCGATGCAGTTTTTGTGGAACTCGTGCCTGAAAGGATATATTTGGTTAGTCTTCCTCTATGAGGCGCTATGTAGCTAGTCCCTTACTTGCAGGGCAATATCCGAATGGTGTCCGTCGGCTTGTAGGCCTCAATGCATATAGCACAGCAGTCGCTGTCCAAGTCCTTCTCGTCGCTGATCTTCCCCGTCTTCGTTGGTATCTTCATGATGGCCTTTTTGGTGACAGAGCAGAGATTGCGCTGCGAATTGGAAGAGGGCATTTAAATATTTCCCGGATCAGTTAGTCAGCTACCTTACCGATTGTTGGTCCTTCGCCTGCATGTAGCGGAACCGCTGAATATAGTAGAAGATGAGCCAGACCAGCGAGATAATCATCAGCACAATGAAGGATATGGACACGAATAGCACTGACGTTCTAAACAGAGAAGGGAAGAAGATATTAGCGCAATTTGGTCAAAGAACCTTAATTATTTACAGATTCTGCTCTTAGTTTAGTTTAGTTTTAATTTTAGTTTTAATTTTTATTTTTATTTTATAATTAATTTATATTAAAGCTGGCTTTGCGGCCAAAGGCCTTACTTGAGGACATGTCGGTATAGCAGTAGATGAGTAGTCGATACAGCAGTATATATTCAGTCGGTAACAATATGCATCGGATTGTAAAATACATTATTTTACTTTTATATACACATTTCATAGTTTTTACATTTTACATTCCGATGCACATTGTTACCGACTGAATATATACTGCTGTATCGACTACTCATCTCCTGCTATACCGACATCTCCTCAAGTAAGGCCTTTGGCCGCAAGGCCGCCGCCAGGGGACGTAGCTCAGTGGTAGAGCGCTCGCTTCGCATGTGAGAAGTCCCGGGTTCAAACCCCGGCGTCTCCAGCTCAGCAAGAATTTATTTTTTTTTCTTGTTCTTAAACAAAAGAAAGTTCTTATCAAATTAAATTTAAATTTACAATGTAAAACTCCACAGAACCTTATTTTTTAAACAAAAACACATACTAAAATTAAGAACAACACCTTTACTATTCTGATTATAAGAATAATTCCCTTCTTTTTAACTTTTCTATAACAGAAAGGAAAGAGCATACAAGATTCGGTGAAATATAATATTAAAAAACACCATAAACTTCTGGTTCCCATTACCTAGAACTTTGTCCCTCGGAATTTACGGGGGGACGTAGCTCAGTGGTAGAGCGCTCGCTTCGCATGTGAGAAGTCCCGGGTTCAAACC